>JAODOY010068013.1:0-16501 GCA_025399855.1 Forbesichthys papilliferus
TGCAGTAATGTGTCCTATGCTAACCCAGTGTGTCTCTCACTGCAGTAATGTGTCCTATGCTAACCCAGTGTGTCTCTTACTGCATTAAACTGCTGCAGCTGTGTGTGAGAGGATAAGAGTGGGATGGGTTTGTGAGTCACAGGTGCACATGCACAGCATACAGAGCCCACATTGTCACAGTATTTACCAAACCTAGTCCTCATTGATCTCATTTTTCCTGTGTGTGTGTGTGTGTGTGTGTGTGAATCTGTGAATGTTTGTGGTTGTTTGTTCCGTCTTTGTGTGTTGATGTGAACATGTGCATGCATGTGTGTGTGTGTGTGTGTGTGTCTTTGTGCGTGTCTGTATATATGTTCGCTTGTGTGTGTCTGTGTGTATGTCTGGCTATCTGTCTGTCTGCTTGTGTGGGTGCGTGTCTGTGTCTGTGTGTGTTCCATCCCCTCCCAGTTCGAGGGCTGCAACAAGGCGTTTTCGCGTCTGGAGAACTTGAAGATCCACCTTCGGAGCCACACGGGGGAGAAGCCTTACCTGTGTCAGCACCCGGGCTGCCAGAAGGCGTTCAGCAACTCCAGCGACCGCGCCAAACACCAACGCACGCACCTAGACACGGTTAGCAACACCAACGCACCTAGACACTGTTAGCAACACCAACGCACCTAGACACTGTTAGCAACACCAACGCACCTAGACACTGTTAGCAACACCAACGCACCTAGACACTGTTAGCAACACCAACACATCTACAGTAGACACGGTTAGCACCCTGTCTGCTGTCTGGCCATTTGATCTCTGCCCCGCTCACACATCTCGGTCTTGTCCAGTCAGGAGCGACGAGGTTACATTAACTATTCATTATTCATTATAGTTATCAAATCAAATCCAAAGGAAAAATACATGGAATGTACCTTTAATATTGCTATTGTTCATTATTGTAACTTTAAAATGTTTGTAATCGGACAGGACAGAAATAGACTCCAAGACTCCAAGGTCTTGTCTTAACTTTTTAAAAAAAAATTACAATAAAGTTTCTAAAGTTGCAAGATGCTGTCTGGCTAAACAACCAGATATTAATGAGTGTGTGTGTGCATGCATGCATGCGTGCGTAAAATAGAAAAGTTTGAAGGAAGTTACGAGATGCTGTCCAGCTAAATAAGTATGAATATAAGTGTGTGTGTGTGTGCCAAAAAAAGCCCCGCGCCAGAGCCTCGACAGCACCGCACAAAACCCTACTAACTGCCAGTCAGCGAGTGCAGATCATTAGGCAATCAGTTCCATTAAGGCACCTCCAGGGCTGGGTCCATCCCCAGACCTGGGCCCATCTCCAGACCTGGGCCCATCCCCAGACCTGGGTCCATCCCCAGACCTGGGCCCATCCCCAGACCTGGGTCCTTCTCCAGACCTGGCCCCATCTCCAGACCTGGGCCCATCTCCAGACCTGGGCCCATCTCCAGACCTGGGTCCATCTCCAGACCTGGGTCCATCTCCAGATCTGGGTCCATCCCCAGACCTGGGTCCATCTCCAGACCCGAACCCATCCCCAGACCTGGGTCTATCTCCAGAGCTGGGCCCATCCCCAGACCTGGGTCTATCTCCAGAGCTGGGCCCATCCCCAGAGCTGGGCCCATCCCCAGACCTGGGCCCATCTCCAGAGCTGGGTCCATCTCCAGACCTGGGTTGGGCTGGCCGGGTAGCCGTTAGGCCTGGCCAGCGCAGACAGAGCGTTGCCTGTTCCTCCAACCTGTGGCAACAGAAGGAAAGGAAAGAATGAGTCAGCGGTTAGTTGCTATCCATCCTCATGTCTGAGTGACTCCTCCAGCGGCTCAGTGTATCGCCCCCACCTCGCCCTCTTCCTGAATGACAGTTGTGCAGCTAAGTACGCTTTTAGCTCAGGGTTTGGATCGTACACAGTTTAGACTTGCTTCTCTAAATCTTTGAAAGGAACGTGTTGTTATGACCTTGTTTGACCTTGTTTGAGTGGTTGCAGTCTGTTAGTAAATACAAAAAAAAACGACTTGAAACTCATACCGACTTTTCAACACCAAACCAGCTGAACGTAATAAAAAGCCATTGGTGTAAATCCATCTGAAATGTAAATACATTCCAGGCTTAGAAATCAAATACATTTTATTGCAACATTTTCCAAATCTATTTACAGTATTTTAGGTGAAAATCTAAACTTTCAAAATACAGGCTTCTTAACAATATTGGTCATTTCAAATGGTTTTGTATAAAACTGTATATGTTATTAACAACAAACACATGTGCAACAAATCAGCGAAAATAAAGCACACAAAAAATAAATACAATAATAATATAATAAAAGAATAACAGTAATATAATTATCATTCATATTTAGGATTATATGAAACGTGTTTAATGAAGATGCATCTCTTATGCGTTACGTCTTAAGCTTATGAGTTAATATTGCATTACATTTCAAATCGTTTTTACTTTTGTTCTACTTAAATTAAGTAAGTTATTATTATTTACATTAGGACTTCTAGTTGCCCATCTGTGCCATTCCACCTACATCTGATGTCGAGGCTCCACAGTAAGCCTCGCTTGTTGGCGATGGGGCCGCCGTGGCAACCAACGCATGGCCAGAACACGAGGCCTCTCATTAACTAGTGCCTGGCTCGCACCCTGCCCCGCCAGAAACACTTTGGGGGAAAATCACTCTCAAACTGTAATGATATTTACTCTGGGCAGAAGTGTTTTAGCTCTATCTCTCTTTCTCCCCCTCTCTCTCTCTCTCTCTCTCTCTCTCTCTCTCTCTCTCTCTCTCTCTCTCTCTCTCGGCCCGGTGCTGTGTTGGGTTGGTATATATGTGTGTGTAAGTATATGGATATATTTAGTTTTAAGATTGTTTTAAACTTTTTGAAGAGAATTGTGCCAGTAAAGGCTTGGTTGAAGGTCTCTCTCTCTCTCTCTCTCTCTCTCTCTCTCTCTCACACTCTCTCTCTCTGTCTCTCTCTCTCTCACACTCTCTCTCTCTGTCTCTCTCTCTCTCTCTATCTCTCTCTCTCTCTCTCACACTCTCTCTCCCTGTCTCTCTCTCTCTCTTTCTCTCTCTCGGCCCGGTGCTGTGTTGGGTGCGTTGCTTGGCAAAACAAACATGGCGGAGATTAGTGGCGCTACCGGCGCCATGCAAAAACAATGTGTTATTTACAGAGGCGGCCGGGCCGTGGCGGCGGGGCTAATAAAGACGCGGCTCGCCTTACACTTTAATGGCCGGCTTATATTCCTGAGGCAGAAAAAAAAGCACCGCGAGGAGGAAAACCTCTCTGTCGGCCAGCTATAGTATATGCTATATTTGCTTAGCTAATGACAGGAACATGAAACGATGAGAGGTCTACGACAGTGTGCGTGTTTTTATGTCTGTCACATTTGTTCACACACACACACACACACACACACACACACACACACACACACACACACACACAAGCTGAGGTCTCTCATAGCCTATGCAAGTTTAAACATGGTTAACTTAAAACTAACCGGGCCAGCATCACAACATATTATTAATAATACAAAAATGTAATTGTGTGATTCATGATGTCTGTGACTTTTTAAACACTATATACTGTGTATATACACTATATACACGTATATAATTAAATATATTAATACATTTAAATATACTCAAATTAAGGGTATGAGAAACACATTTGAAGGACATTTAGTTTTTTTGTAATTGATATTTATTTTTTCTTCTTCCTCCTTGCCCTCTTCTACTTCCTTCCAACTCTGTGCTTTTCTCAGCTGAAAGGTAGGCCTCCATCTTTGCTCCTTACTGTATGTATCAATCATTTATTCACACCTCCCAAATGCTTCTACTACTGTACCTTGTAAATGGTGTCTTACCATTTGTATGAATCATGTATTATAAGGACGAGGTGTCACATGATCGTGTCTTGTATGAATCATGTATTATAAGGACGAGGTGTCACATGATCGTGTCTTGTACGAATCATATATTATACGGATGAGGTGTCACGTGATAGGTGTCTTGGATGAATCATGTATTATAAGGACGAGGTGTCACATGATCGTGTCTTGTACGAATCATGTATTATAAGGACGAGGTGTCACATGATCTGTGTCTTGTACGAATCATGTATTATAAGGACGATGTGTCACGTGATCTGTGTCTTGTACGAATCATGTATTATAAGGACGAGGTGTCACGTGATCAGCAGAGGAATGAGAACCTGTGTTCCTCCTCTCTGTAGAAGCCCTACGCGTGTCAGATCCCCGGCTGCACCAAGCGCTACACGGACCCCAGCTCCCTGCGCAAGCATGTCAAGATCCACTCTGCTAAAGAGCAACAGGTGCGTAGAAAGGTAAGGCTCCTGCAAAGAGAGAAGCATTGTTTACATGGAGTAATGTACTGGGAATTTGCGGGTGGGAGTGGAATTCATCCCTTTAAGACATATAAAATGTTTTAGACTATGTCTGCCTGGCTGTGTTGTTAATAATAATAATAATAATAATAATAATAATAATAATAATACATGTATTTGATATAGCGCCTTTCTGGCAATTAATCTCAGAGCGCATTGCAAAAATGTGAATAACAGTCAATAACAATAAAAAATAAAAAGTCAGGTAAATACATCACTAAATTAATAATTATATAACCAATCAAAAACGTCATTAATACCAAAAACCTAAAAGCACACCAAATAAAGAACCAATAAAATATTATTAAACTTGCAGTTCTACATATTTTTAACCTTAATATTCCCCAGTGATGTTTAGGATGAAATAAAACTTTTGTTGGCATTACATGAGGCACTGTTGTGATGTTTAATTTGAAATATGCATGTTAATTATACAGTACATTTAATTGAAGGCGGACTTCTCGGTCATATTACAGTTTCCACAACAACATATTCCGACCATGATCTCACCCATTATGAGTATTCAGGGTTCCCCTGGTCATGGAATTTCTGAAATTTCATGGAATTTTAGAAAATCTATTCCAGATATTAAAAGTCACAGAATTTGATCACTATTTGGGTCAAATCATAGAATATTAGGGAATTTTGTGTGCAAGCATGTTTTCATATATTTGCAATTCATCAAGTATTGCTTGACGTGGTGTTTGTTACATTTTGAGATGTCTTTTCTTGAAACAATTTGTCTGAATGTTTACATGTTGGCATGATGGATGTCCGTTTTACACAGTCTTTGTTCTGCTGGTCTGTTTTTACATTCATTATTGAGCATGGAAATTCAGTTTAAGTCAGAAAAAGTCCGAGAATTTGACTTGCGTGTTTTCACACAGTGCATTCACACAGGCGGCTAGATTTAGCCGGATAGCTGTGTTATTGTCACCTGTAAGTGTACTGCTTGTCTGTCTATATTAACGGGTGATGTTTGTTGATTTTTATATGCAATGCTACTGTATGTGGCCTAGTTCTCACTTATTTAAATGACTTATACATTGCACAGTCATTAGTGGTTGCATTCATGCATTTACTGAACCTCCACAGAGTCCTATTAAATGTTAGATGTGCCACATTCAGTGAATAGGGACACATGACAAACTACACTAAAACAATATACTGCCACAATCAGTCATTTCTCTAAGAGATAGGGGCAACATCAGAGACAGTCAGCAGTCATCTGCCCTAGCCTGGTGTAACCAGACACAATATTCACTTGGTGAATACGGTCTGGCCGCGAGCCATTATGAGGTGTTAACAATCATTGCCTCCTACTGGGCGTAGAACTCTGGTTCATTTTGAAACTGTTGGACAGCGTTTAACCAATAGGTGTTGCTATACAGTTTTGATGGTCTCCTCTAGCTCTGTCAACATTTCAAAACACGTTTGACTTCACCGTCATCTCATTAACCCACCCTGATTGGTCCGCCAGCAGGGTGGCTGTGAAAATGCTAATGGTAACAGGGCTTCCAGAGTACAGGTATTATCTCAGCGAAAATGATTGAGCTGAGAGCAATAGTCGGGCGCAGTCATCCTACATGTTACCTATCTGCTTCACTAACCGGTCGCTAAAGTGAGTCACCAAGTCATCGTGTAGCGCAGCCCAAAGCAACATGACATTCCCAACGTCAGTGCCATCTTTATATAGAGGTAACAAAGCATGCAGAGTCGATGTTTTTACTTCCTTTATGATCAATACAACAAGACCACAAGCCTTTAAGACAGAGAAGTGTTGTTGAAGCTGCTCTAATGCTTAACCACAGCTCTATCTAACGGGCTTAATTCATAAAATGGGGATGGAAAATGACAATAGATCAGGTTTGACTGCGCTTCATTGTCTTGATAATCAAAAGCCCATTCTTCCCTTTCCAGGAAGAGGAGTAGATTTGGAGTGAATGGGCTCATTGTTGTGAAACGGGCTGATGATGTGTTCCTGTGCTCCGCGTTGTAAAGCAAAACATGTGTGCGCTTGTAGCGTTGTTAATATGCTGCAGAGCGCAATACCCCGGTGGCCAGATGTTATGGACAAATGTCAAACAAACGGAGAGAAACGGTCGGAGCAGCGCGGTGGAAGGCTGAGCGTCGATCACGTTTGATGAATGGTTTACAGGGAGAACTCGTTTGCTCAAGTGAGGGAAACGCTCACCACTGCATACCGCTTACACGACCACTGACGTTTGTGAGTGTGAAATCGTAATGTAACCGATGTCAGGTGTCAAACTGTTATGCGTAATAACCACTGCCATTTGATTTGCTGGCCTGTTTTTTTTGTTGTTTTTTTGCCAGTGGAGCAGAAAGATGAGGTAAATTCATAGAGTAGAGTAATTTAGGCCTGGTCATTGTAAACGATGGGATGCTTCTTTGTAATAATACAGTATATTACTTTGATGAAACACTAATTTGTGATTTAATTAGAGGGCAGTCATTTTATGTCTAATCTGGAACAATGTCAGTAACTCCAGCCAGCATCTCGATTTCGACAACTCGTTTCCTGGTGCTGAGTGGATAAACAGATGGGTCATGATAGATGGACAGATGGACAGAAGGACACACATGGCTGGCCATTCCATTGGCCAGGTTTGATATGATCCACCATAGTTATATTTACTTCACTCCAAAGGTCAACAACCTTAAAGAATATAAGTGTATATCATTTGATTGATATTGAACAACTGACACATGGACTAGTGTACTGTATGTGTTGAATATAAATGCCTTGCATTTATAAAGCGCTTTAAGTAATCTTCACATCCTCTAAACGCTGTACACCATTCACACACACACTCATGTCAGCCATGCAAGGCATCATCCCAGTGTCTTGCTCAGGGAAGCAGCGGGGTTCAAACCAGCAACTTGTCGTTCTTCTCTATCCACTCTCGTACCGCCACCCTAAACTGAGGCTTTTCTTTGAGAGGTTCTTGCTTTAAAGGTGTAGTCCGCTATAGCAAGCTAAATGTAAGCTAGTACACTTTTTGTCTAATTCACCAAATAATCTTACTGTTGTTGAAATAATACTAATAATATACTAATAATCGGATCTACGCTTTGCTTCACAATGCATTTCTGTGTGAGGCTACGCTGCGGAGGGCCGCGGAGCGATACTGTTTTGAATTGAACTCAAGTTTAGCCAGAATGACTTCCTTAAATAGCTGATGGGTTTCTGTACACTTACATTGCCTTAAACTGTAACTGGTATTGTAAGCGCCATCAATGTACACATATAATGATTATTCACATTAGTGTTTTGTGGGTGTCCTGGGTTTACAGTATGTTAGTTACTGTACTCAGTTGTGCTTCAGAGCACATGGGCTGCACGTCACTGGGTTACACAGACATGTAATCCCTTTAAATGTGTTTGTTAGTATGTGCGGGAGAGAGGTGAGTGTGTGTGTGCAGGGTGAACTTTTTGTCAAGTGTTATTTCTGACTCCAGAGTGGCGGATCCACTGCAGCGCGTCACAAACGATGTACAACGCTGTAGAAAACTCACTACATTCCCCATCCTTCTCCCCTCAGAAGGTTCTGAAGCTTAGGACGGCTTTGTAGGTTTGATTTCCAGACAACAGGACGGTTGTTGGATGGTAGCAAGTCGCACCTGAGCAGCTGTAACCTTTTTAGTACAGCGCAGTACCCTGATCTACACAGCAGAGGTGGAAGCGCCTCCCCCCTGATCAAAACCACAGATGTTTCTCCGTGACACCAGCCGACCCAGGTTTCCTCCGGTGCCGGCGTTGTGTTGTGTGGCGTGTGATCGACTCTCCAGTTGAAATGTGTCTTCACTTGTCCCCATTACTGCTGGCAGAGGGAAACAGAGGCAATGTTTTGCGTTGGCTCATGGGGCTGGTGCGCCAGTGGCCCTCCCATGAAGAGCCGCGGCCAACGCGTGACTCAAAGAGGCAGCGCGCTGTATGACGCTTTGGACAGATAATCTGCTTGTTTTTCAAAGTGACAATGCTCCTATATTTACTGAGTTGCTGTTTTGAGTTAGCAGCAAATCACATATAGGGCAAACAGGGTAGGTACTGTAGTACTTTCTGCCGTACGCTCTAATGTATGTTGTTTTTTTTTTTCACCAACTAGTCGACTATACTATATTATGATTAAATCTAGAAACTCGAAACTCTGTAGTCGTTAAACCCCTAATTTATGCAGATAAATGAGCTCAGATTAGATTCACTCACAAACCCTTTCAATACTATGTGACCGAGAAGTGTAATGGCTTTGCCTAAACTGATGTAATATGTTTATTTATACAACTATTTTTAATGTGCCCGTTTTTAACATTGTTACCTTGGTAACCGTGTACTATCTGGACCAGGTCTTCCATAGAAAAGAGGTTGTTAATCTTAAAGGACTTCCTGATTAAATGAAGGTCACATAAAGTAATACATAATACCCATGCTGGTATATTAGTAGTATTGTAGTATATTCGTATCTGTATACTAATATTTGTATGTATGTATGTGTGCTTAGTCGAATGCTATATTATATTACTATATTTTAATAAAACCTGGCCACTAGTAAAACAGTAGTCGTGAAATCCTTTATGTATGTATGTAGATACTTTCAGTCCATCTGAGGAACCGTCCACGAAACTGCTGGAAAAGGGAAGGCACACCTAAACCTTGGAAGTGCAGTTGCTACTCAGACACATTCCCAATGATTTCTAGGATTTCCAGACTGATTTTCATCGTGGCGAAGTTAATCTGAAGCTGAGGCTAGGTAGTACCTGGTGTTTTCGGCCCAAGGAAGCCCAGAGTGCCGATTGCACACTACGCTATTGTAGCCCTGACTTTCCTGTCCGTGTTTGAGGTTGGTGACAAAACCCCCAGAGTGGACCCAAATGTGCGCACCCTTCTTTCGCCGCTCTGCCGTAAACGGTGTAGTCAGGCATTTTTGAAGTAAACTTGTTGGACATTTAACTTTCACTGAGGCATTTGTTGGGAAACTTAACGACATGAGTCTAGCTGTAAATCTTGTAAATCTGTAAAGATGGAAATAGCTTGTGAATCTGTTGAATAGCTAGGCTACAGTTACTACTGAAATGAAATAGACATTTTTTAATTAGTACAGTAAAAACAAAACACTGTCACACCGGAATTATGGTTACATACTTGTGATTGACAATGCTAACAGCCAATGGAAATTGACTTCCTCACTTCCAGAAAGTGCTGTTGAACTTACAGGCCCTGGGGAATATTATGCATTAGACTTTCAGCACAGAGTTGCTAATGTGACATAATGCTGTTTGAACAAAAGTGGCTGAGATTAATCCCCATAGACCCTCATGTTAAAGTGTCCAACATATGTATTGGTAAAGAACTGTAAAGCAGGCCAACATATGTGAACATAAAATCAAATATATGAGTGTAACAGTTTGCTTTTTCCAGACGCCCTGTTCCTGTTCACACTAAACAGTCTACGGGAGATGACTGGTGACTTTCCCCTCAAAATAAGTTTTTAAAAGCCATTTTCCCAACAGGTTGTAATTCTACTACGCATTAAGGATCGGAATCACCAGAGGCCCCACAATGCAATATTATTGCGATTTAAACATACTGCGATATTTTGCAATTTCCTACTTTTTCCAACTTGAAATTACGTCCCCAAAAGAAAACTTTGTCAACATCTGAAAATGAAAATGTAGTGAGCTAAGCTACCTAGCTAGTTACTCTACGTTAAATGAAAGAAGAAAGAAATGTAGCAAACTAAGCTACATGTAACACGGCAAAAGTAGTTCACTACATTTAAGCTAAATAAAGCACAAAATAAACAGGGCAATACTGTTCAGTTCAACTGTTTATTAATAAGCTGTGTTCTCTGCTCTCACTGTTATTTATATCACGTAAACACAGTCTTATCTTTATTCCCCCTCAATCCCCTGCATCAAAGTCTCAGGCATCAGCCCAGTGATTGGTAGGCCTACGTCTACGGCATCACCGTCATACGGAAGTGCTTCTGTCGGCTACACATGTAGCCTAGGTCCGTGTATGTGATGGCATCACGTACTGATTCTTAGCAGATGTATCAGACTTAAGCTTGAGCTGCAGAATCCCAAAATGCTTGGGAAAATGTAGCTTCTGTGGACGCTACCGCACTACTTGATAAATTAGAAGCTTCGCTACTGAAAAGCTATTTGATTCAGAAAACAGCAACGCTACTCATAAATGTAGTTTAACTAGACTACTGCGCAACACTGTCTGTTTTTTCATCTCACATACATTGTATTGCTGCAAAATGTAAATATAAATATCGTATACACATTCTCATGTGCAATTTTTATAATAAAAGATCGATACTTGGCATCGGTGTATCGATATAGTATTGCCACGGGAAGTATCACGATACAATGCTGTATTGATTCCCCTCCATCTCTACTACGCATGTGAAGTTGGCTTTAAAGGTGAAGTTGGCTTGCATCAGTGCAATTCAGAATTCAGAATTCTCCCATACAGCTCCATTTAAAATGATACAAGTGGCCTGTCTCTGAGAGAGTCGCGTCATCTCCGCTCACTCCAATGGGTCTTTTTTTCACAGCAATGGCAAATCGTGGAGCCTCAAAATAGTTTCCGGAAGTTAACCGCAAATACAAAAAATAGCCTATGAATGATATTGTACATGAAAATCAATGCATTTACTACTACTTATGTGTCTGTATTTAACAATACATATTTTCCACCAAGCACTTTCTGGAACTGTTTTGCATCTCCCCATTTGTGATGTCAAACCTGGGTTGGCCTGACTCTCTTCTACAGGGCTCTGGTCTCCTCCATATAGTGTCTCTCTGGCGTAACCGCTTGTCTTGCTCACCGACAGCTGCGGCCATGCCCCCACATGGAACAGGACGTCCTCGGCGACTGCCTGTCCATCCAGCACCTGCAGAGCTCCGCCCCCTCACAGCACCTGTACAACGGCAAAGACCTCCGTTCCCCCGGCCTGCCCCAGGACATCTTCACAGGTGTGTGTGTGTGCGTGTGGGTTTTGGACCATTTTTCCAAAAGGCGAATCAAAAATGTAGTTTATGATGCTGCTGGCGATCTACGCAGATTGTTTTAAACGGTAAATAAAATGATAACGTCGAAGGAAACACTGTAAGTTGCCCAAAACATATCCATTTTGATGTTTGTATCGCTGTAAGTAAAAGATATGGCAGCCTGGGTCGTTTGATAAGCGATTCAAACATATTTGAGAGATGCAACTTTTGTCCATCTCTTTAGTGTTTATTGTAATATTTATCAATATGAGGTATGCTTCACTATCACCCTTGTGTATGAAGCCAGCATTACTAAAACACTTGTTGTTTTTTGGTTTGAAACTGAGAGAGCCCAGTCCTCTCTACTCCTCCTTCTGTAGCGCTCACCGCTCCCTACCCCTCCCCCTGCAGCCATGTGCACGTTTGTGTATATTTCAAATATAAAAAGGAGTTGGGGAGGGCATTTGGCGCTATCATTTAATAAAAAAATGTTCTTAAAAAAAAAAAAAAAACTTCAATATGTCCTTGGTATGTTCCCTGTCTTGAGTTGCCAGTTTGTTAGGCCTGTTATAGTCCTGTCATAGTCAGTGTTTCCCTTGTGTTTTCATCTCTGTTCAATGTCACTCCCCGGCCTGTGTTTCTTAGGGTCCGTTTCACAGACATCACAATAATTCAGTGACGATCTCCTTTGAAAAAGCACCAAAGGTTCCTAATCTAGGACTAGTTGTAATCCATGTCTGTGAAACCATAGTCTTGTTAGTTCTACGTGTCACAATACTTCTAACATGTATTTAAAAGGTACAGTAAGTAAGATATTTGTTATTTGAACTCGATCAAAACAAAAACACCTCTCCCTCTTCAATGTCATAGGGTGCTCCCTTGGAAGATGACAAAAAGTGTATTATTTTACAATCTGACTGTACCTACAATGCACTGTGAATTTAAAGGTGTTTTGTACAGTAGAAAGTAAAACTATTGCAGTTCTAAGTCTCTGTGACATAGATGTTGAGGCCTTTGAACCACCAAAAGGTTTGCTGCATCTGGCATAGGATACAGTGGTGGGTCAATACTGTAGGTCTAAAGAGATCAGCCTAAATCCACGAAACATTTGTGTGACTTTCCCGTCAGTGGAACTGAGATGCTGATACACTTGTGGTTACTTGTTTGTAGAAGCAGGTCATTCCACTTCAGATTAACTGTATGGCCTAGCGGACTGACACAAGCCTTTCTAGATAAACAGTCATCAAAATATGTTATGTTCTTGTGTCACAATGCCAGTCTGACAGAAGGTCTTACTAACAGCCACAATCTGGAGATGTTTATTTTCACGTTTGACCCTCACATTTCCTTTCACGTAACTATACATGTGATGGTCTGTAACGGACCTGAAGACAAAAGCTTGTAAATGAGAGGTAGATAAATAAACTGGTAGAAAGATGCCCAACCATGTTTTGAGTTTACGACACATCTGTCGCTGGTTGCTGCCAGTTCGCTCTGCGGTCTTCTCCCTCTGCTCTTATTGTTTCTGGAACACTGCACACTATTGACAACTGTAAACACTCAAGTTGTCTTTGACTGTTAATGGGACTCTTGGCTTCTTACCACCTCTCTCTCTCCTTGTTTCTTAGAGTAGCTTAGGCCAACTCCTTTAATGTGATGTTGAACTTCTTTACCTTAATGTATGGGCTTACTCTTGTTGCCTTTTGTAACCTCCATTGTGATTTGTAGAAATAATATTTATATTTACTATATATTTCTAGGCTGATCAAAGCCTTTCTTTTGAAAACTAGACCAAAATTGAGGTTAATAAAAATGAAATCATGAATATATGGTTAATTGAATGCAGAATTAAAATGTACTATTTAATTCTGAATACCTTGAGGTAAGGAAACAGTAATGTAGGGCTGTAACGCGAATCAGATATTAGCATTCATTTACATGTGATTGTTGAACGAGCCAATAGAAGGCATGCGTTTGGCTGAGCAGAGTGGGCAAGCATCCCAACATTAACACCTGTGAAGCAGAAAATGACTCACGCTTCCAGTCAAAGCCCTGCCCGTTTCCTGTTCGCAGCTCCTATAGTCTGCTCGTGTAGGTTTAAGAGCATGGCTGCAGCCGTGCTTACGAGAAGCCCTTCTGTTTTATAGGGCTCAATTAAGAGTGCTCCCTAATTAACCTGGGAGGAAAGGCCCCGCACAGCAGGGAAGTAGGGGCATGCAGTACATTTTTCTGCCATTATAGCAGACGCCTTACATCTCTAAATATAGTACGTCACTACTGCACCCACGCAGAGAAACACAGGACACTTTCCCATCAGCTAAAGTGTACCTGTAACCTCATTGGAAGGTTGAATGTATTTATTGTGTCCTATAATGTCTATGATTGACTGTATTCCTATGACCTACAGCATGCTATGACATATGATTGGTTGAGGTATCAGTGTACGGTCTTAACCCAAGCTTTCCATGACCATACAATAAATGATGTCAGTCAACTCTCAAAACATGAATGCACTGTATCAGTGAGTCAGAGCCTCTCCTTGCAATAAGGCCGCGATGAAATTAAATGGTGATTATTTGTCGACTGTTGTGCCGGCCTGGTAGCAGATGTTGAGGCCAAAGGGGAAACCATTTAAGGGCCGTGATTGATGATTTGGGGGGCAATGAATCAGGCTTGTAACCGTTTCAGAGAGCTGTCAGGTCGGGCCTCGGCATGCTTCCACCGGAGAGCAGCTGGCCCTCCAAACGGCAAAACCAGCAGCGCTGCCCTCCGGTCATCCCTTCCTGTCTTCTCGTCTCCTCTCTGGCCTCTAAGCCACCAGCCGTCAGCGCTCCACTGTCCCTGTGGGCGCTGGGAAAGACATCAGGGGAGGGAGGGAGGGAGGGAGAGAGAGGGAGAGAGAGAAATGGAGAGATGGAGAGGGAGAGAGAGGTTGGATCTTGGAAGAAGTGGACAGAGATGCCGTTATAAGCAATTATCACCATCTTTTCACTTTTTTAGATTCATGTCAGTTTTGCTGCTGTTATAACGATAATAATATATTTAAATAGCAATATAATGATAAATGAGCGTCTCAGTTCACATCGTTCTATGCAGGCCAGTACACAGACCCGGCATGTTTTACATGTTTTGCTCCAACACACCTTATTCAAATGAATTGTCATCAGTCTCCGCGGGGACCATGGTTGAGAACAACAATACTGTCCTATACTATACAGAGACTCTGTTTAGTCAGTGTAAATCACCTATAAACAATATGTACAGTGTCAAGAGTAAATAGCAGCGCCTCCGTTTGTGAAGACATGCGCTGTGTGTAGTGTTCTTACCGTTTGTGTCAGCGTGACATAATATATATGGGATGTAACCTGTAATCTGTAGCCTTTAAAGGTGGAGCCATTGATTCTGGAGATTGTTGTTGAAATTTGAACTCGATCAAAACAAAAACACCGCTCCCTTTAATGCCATAAGGTGCTCCCTCAGTAGATTCGCTCCCCACATTTGACATACATTGCCACGGCTGGGATTGCGCTGTGTGGTGCGGTCTGCACCACTTGGTTTGTGTTCCCATGCACAGAGCCAGGGCTGCATATGAACGCCACGTTGTTTTCTTTCAGCGCGGACACAGAACGGGCAGCTATCCGAGTGGTTAATTTGGCTAAAAATGTATTGTCTTACGTATCACTGACTCAACCTTTAACCTTCAGTCCATTTGAAATACACTTCTTCCCAGGGTTCTTGTGCTCTAACTCATGTTTATAGATGCCATAAAACATATGCTAATGCACATTGACAACACCTATATAAACACAATCTCCCTCTCTCTCTCTATCTCTCTCTCTCTCTCTCTCTCTCTCTCTCTCATACACACACACACAGTAACCTTATTTTGTTCTCTTCTTAAACGTCCTACTGTTCAGAGTCAACACATGTAAAGTTTTACCTTATTATTGCGTTATAAGAACAAACAGATGAGAGATCGGCCGGGCCCAGCCAGTCCCCATGACAGGGTAAACAATACACCCCAAATTACAAACAGTGCAAACACAGAACATTGCATTACTCAGAAAGCTCTGTGATTGGACGGAGGTTGTCAAAACACGGGTTCCCGTTGCCACGAGATGGCTTTTAATTGGCTCAAAGGGAACTGGGGCGGGGGGGTGAGGGGGTCCCCTCCAGTTGCTTGGCACATTTGGGAGAATTCACTTTTGTTTGTTTTCCAGGCCTCTATGCTGGCTCCAGCAACCCTCTCCACGGAGGAGGGGGATGCTCTGCGGAGCTGCTCCCCCCGGCCTCTGATCCATGTTCGGCCGCGGTGCCGCCCGAGATGAACCCCCGACCGCCCTGCCTGGACCAGGACCTCGGCAGCCCCCACCACCTGTCCCCGCTGTCGGCCATGGACGGCACCCGAGAGGGGTGAGTCCTTACACACACACCTTACACGCCACTGTCTTACCATCCCACCCCAGCAGTGGTGCCCTCAACCCTGGTCCTGGGGACCCCCTGGTCCTGGGGACCCCCTGGCCTCCATGTTGCAGATGTCTTCCTGCTCCAACAAACCTGATTCAATGGGTTGATATCAATCTGCCCAAGACCACAATACTGTACTATAATATACACTATTTATTCAGTGTAAATCACCTAGAACATATATGGGCAGTGGCTGGTGTGTATATCAGCAGGTAGGTTTACAGTAAATAATATTACTTAGCATCAGGTGGGTTTACAGTAAATAACAGTATTTATCATCAGGTAGGGTTACAATAAATTATAGTATTTAGCAGTAGCCAATGTTACAGTAAGTACTAGTATAGCAGTAGGTAGGGTTATGTATTAGTATTTAGCAGCAGGCAGGGTTACAGTAAGTACTAGTATTTAGCAGTAGGTAGGGTTACAGTAAGTTCTAGTATTTAGCAGTAGGTAGGGTTACAGTAAGTACTAGTATAGCAGTAGGTATGGTTATGTATTAGTATTTAGCAGCAGGTAGGGTTACAGTAAGTACTAGTATTTAGCAGTAGGTAGGGTTACAGTAAGTACTAGTATAGCAGTAGGTATGGTTATGTATTAGTATTTAGCAG
>JAODOY010068044.1:0-16496 GCA_025399855.1 Forbesichthys papilliferus
TATATAGCGGATAGCCAGCCAACTTCGGCTATGTAGGGTACAGTATAGGCTACACAACGTTAGCTGAGTAAGCCTTGATATGTAATCGGAGCTGCACGGACCACACCTCTCCATCACCTGCCAGTGGCGACGGGAGCGACCATCCATCAAGGCCAAGCGCAGTTCAAAGTCGTGGCTGACCCCCCTCGTGACTGGATTACTGAACCCTTTCCCTCACGCAAGCATTGCACGCACGTACACAATATACGTAAGTAAAGGGGCGTCGGGATTGGACGCAGCAGGGGATCCCCGTTTATGCCTCAATACACGCATCAGCATCGTTTCTCGACAAGGGAGAAAAACGCTGAGGGCGGGGGTTGGAGGAGTCGAACTCGTACCGGTTCTCACAAGCATCAGAGGGTATTAACGGAGAGTGGTAGTGTACCCTCTCGATAACAGAGCTCTCGTTCCTTGTTTCTTTCCCCCTCGGTGACTGGCTCTCTGGAAACAGCTCGCAACCGGGTCTCGGTCGCTGTTCGGGACAGCACGAGTGGCGCTCGGAGAGTTCATGCCGTGATTTCATTTAGACACCGGACAGTGTGGAGAGACATCCGTCCCTCGTATTTCGTCACTATGAAATAATAATTACGTGTCACTTTTTTGTGTGCCTTTTTATACCGAGAGTATATAGTGCGTATGCAGTGATGTTGAGCAGCTGTAATCATTCTGTTGTTCCACGTGTGGTTTTGTCAGCTGTGTGCGCCGTGCTATACTCTCCCTCCAAGCTCCAGACATATTTCGTATCAGATACCGTAGTAATTTCCATGAAGTGAAAACTTCCATGTAATCGACGTTCATTTTGCCAAGTCTAACGGAAGCCAAGTACGGTATCTCTTCCGCGCCGCTGAGCTGCACTCGGGACTAATCGTGTTGGAACAACAGAAAGTAGAAGAAAAGAAGGCAACTTTACCCCAGTTGAGACTTTACATTTAGTCGATAAACGTATTCAGATACATCCTATAAGGGGTTAGTTTGAGAAACAGTGGAAAAGAAAAGGAATTGTGAGGTTTGGTGGGGGAAAGCCTTTGAAGAATGACAGTGGTCTCTGGTTTCTAGAAGCCGGGATCACACTGCCGTGCGCGCAACGGAGAGGTACAGTACAGGTAGGCAGCCTCGACAAAGCAACACAACCGAAAAACAATACGTTAATTGACAAAGTCTTACAATGTTCATGTTGGGTGCTTTTTTGGACTGGGTTTCGACGCGTGTTATGTGTTCAATACAAAAGTGCAGAGTTTTCAGTGTACGATAAGCTTGTATTTGCATTTGCACGCGTGGAAAACAGGTTAAATGCATGTTCTAACAAGTACAACTTGTGGACACCATATTTAGTCAATTTCACGGTATTGACTGTTAGAACGCTAATGTCTTGCAATTGTGTCCGAAACCACAACTACTGTTTCAACTAGGCTATATATCAGCGCACCTGCCGGGTTCAATGGGCTCCTATAACAAGTGTGTTACAAAACCCCATGTAAACACGAGCTGTTTTGTGTAGACTAGCACAATCACGGAATTCATGTTTTTTCTATGAAAAGAAAACGTACGAAAATGTGCCAATATCACGTTTACTTGTCTGCCCGGTGCATGCCCATTCACTGTGCCACAGTGCCAAATTAATAACGCAATTAATTTGTGTTGCTAAGACAACGAAATGTTTTAGGCCTATGCCTGTTATTTTTCATTTTAAACATTGCGGTTGTGTAAACTGATTGAAAGCCTGTACAGTGCAAGATATATTTCACGAATATTTAGCTTATTTGTAGGCTACTTTATACTTTATTGATGTGGACTTGTTTGAACAGTTCATTGTGCGTCTTAGGCATATATAGGCCTATATATAGAATATCCATGATCTTAAGAAAACATGGTTTGGTTGTATTCAGATGGTTGGACACGTGCACTGCAACCGACTGCCAGCCTATAGTGGCGCCGTTATGGTGAGAGATCATATTATCAGAGTGAGGTTGGTTGTAATCTTCCCTGATGTGGTCACTGTCCTGCAGAAAAGGTGCGAATAAAATATACAACATGCAGCCTACAAATCGTAGTAGTTTGTTCCAGCCCACAATGCAATGCCAAATAAATAGAAGTGTTTGGATGCATTCAGCTGAAAAGATTGGTTTTGCGTAAATTGCAGAGAAATTGCAACAGACTTCTTTAGAAATAACAGCATTATTTGTCTTCAACTGCCGTATACGATACTCGGCGATCCTCTTCACATAACCCCTGAAGTCAATAGAAAGCACATTCATATTGGTTGACATATATTACCATGCTGCATTCCAACTGACAGTTATTTAACACTCTATTAAGAATTATTGCATCTGCTTTACACACGGGAAATAGAAGGAAAGCCTACTGTATAATATGTACTGTATCGAGACAATTGCATAGTAACTGCAGATGCGTAGGCTATAGCCCATAGTGTCCTTATTATGTATTGTCCCACTACCAACCCATTGTTGCCCACTGCATATTGTATCCTAAATGTGCATTTCAATATCACGTTTCTATAGGATAATGCTTTTTTTTTTTTTTTTTTTTTTGCTTAATGAGTTATTATATGTTGTCAATCTTTGATAATATCATAGGCTATTGTAGCATAAGTAAAGCAGATTTATATTGTAAACTATACAGCATCTGCAGTCAATTCTAAAGTAATTGTGTTTTTGTCAACAGCTTTTTAGAAGCTGTGCTCATAGCTGTTTCTCACTTAATGGAGTGTAATGTGGTGATGCCTGATGTATAACCTATGTAGAGGGCTGCACAGACGTAGTTCCCAGTGTCAATTTAATTGAAGTAGTGAGGGTGGAGATAGCATGCAGTGTGTGCAATTATGTATTATTTATATTTCTCTAATGTTAGTAATGTTAGTATAATATATGGTAATAGTTCATGTATAAATGTTAATTTACACATATTATATTTTGTTAATAGTTAGTATTATGGAATGTATTCATATTAATTACATTATTATTATTATTATTATTATTATTGCTATTATTATTATTATTATAATCATTATTGCATGGCAAACACTACAATGATTAAATCGAATGTTGTACACATTTAAAAGCTGTAATTCTGATTATAGGCACAATGCTCATTCTGAAATAGGCTTGTTTTTATTTACAAATTCTAAACCATTAAAAAAAATCGGCTGATAAAAATAAAAAAAACACTTATATGTTTTGTTCTACAATCAGAATATGTTTTTATGTAGTGTATACATATTTTATGTGTGCATAAAACCACACAAGAAAAAAAAAATGTAGCTGTCAAAGTTGGTGTGTGTGTGCGTGCGTGCGTGCGGGTGTGTGTGTGTTTACTTGGTTTTGCTCTGTGCATGTGTGCTCCATAGTGTGAATGTGGAATTGCCCTGAGAGTGGTTAAACTGGAGATTATAGTGTGTGTGTGTGTGGGGTGTGTATGTGTGTGGGGTGTGTGTTCACATAATATCCAGTGGGGGTGCTCAGGATGAAGATTCATCTGAGGCAAGTTCCCTGGAGGCTTTATAAATAGGACCTTTGTCCATTTACAGTATGTGTAGGTGTACGACATGCATGTGCATAAACTGGTGCGTGTTGTAATGAAAGGCCATGCTCTGTTTATCTGGAACTTCGGCTGTAATGTTGTAATGGCTGCTCTCTTTAGAGTAGTTGGTGTAAACTATCAAAATATTAACTTATTTGATGCATTCACTTTATTAAATAGATAACATAATACGATAAAACATAATAAAAACAACAGCTTTGAAAGATGTAGCACATGTATCCAAAATAATTCTTATGTCCCTCCCTCCCCAGAGAGTCCTGAACCCATTGTTAAGATCCACTGCTACCTTAATGGAAATCAAACAGGGTAATGACACATAAACAAAATGTTAATGTGTCATTCATAATATGGCAATTATTGCCAGATATGTGACATTACAGGTGGCGTCAGGGACACACATTGCCAAAGCTAAGATATTGTTGTGGGGTGCGGTCTGTGCCACTTTGTGTTTTCTTCACAAAGTAATGTATCGTTCCATAGACCTGCCCACAGCGCCTCCTGGAGGGCATTACGGCATTACAGGGCCAGCCAGTAGATGTAATTCCTCCTGCTCATCCCAGTTGTCCATGCAAACCACACCTTTAGGGAGCAACATCCCTCTACCAGATGTCTGAACCACCCCAATGGCCTCATCAATGCCTGCTAAAAAAAGATGTCTCCTATAATTAAGCGCGCCGTTAATGCAATTTGGTTTCCATGGTGCTGAGCGAACACTGCTATGCTATCAGCCTATTGTTGTGGAGAGCACCGTGAGGTTAGCAAGGATTGGGTGTGATGCTGTGAACTGTTCAAGCCATACTGACCACTTTATTACAAGCCTGAGTCTGGTTCTGCTTTGTGCTGTGAGTGGGTGGAAATGAGGGTGACTCCAGGACACAAGCAATTACTGTTGAGATTGCTGGAGGTGTCGCAGGCGTAAATAAGCACAGCATATACTTTATGAAAGGAGGTTGTGACTTCCTATCTGCTTTCACAGAGATTATTATACAGTTCCATGTTGATTTCTGGGAAATATCTTGGAAAAAATAGCCAAGGTAAAAAAAGTGTCACAGAAATGTGTTATTCATAGTTTTTTGTCATAGAAGGTCATCATATATTATTTTTAAGATGGCATGAGTTTGTGCCAGAGTTATGTCTAATTATTGAATTGAACGACATCTGACCACCATAACAATTACAACAATATAAATTGTTTAGTAACAGAAAGTGAACTGTCAAAGGAACACTTGAATTACCCTTCAGTTGAAACTAGCGTAACGAAAAAGAAAAATTTTGTTTTTGTTTTGAAATTCCTCCCACACCTGGTGATGGGTTCACAACCCTCTTTAGCTCTCATCAGCTATTATCTTATACCCTCTAATGCTCATGTTGGTACTCGATGATCACATAGCTACGTATTATTATTATTATTATTATACATACATCTATCACTAATTGTGCTAGTTACAGTATGTTTACATATATAATAATAAGAGCAACTGTATTAGGGTTAATTAAAAATATTTTACACACAAAAAACTAATGGACATTTAGGCTACTTAAAACATGTTATATTTAAATGTTTTTGTTGATTATGAGTAGATATTAAGTCTTGAGACACAGAACTCATTCAGAATGCTGCCACATAACTGCCCACATTACGGACTGTGAATTGTAAATTGTGAAAAGAAAGTTGTCAAAAGAGCTTCTTAGTGTATGTGGATGAGAGGCTTGGGTGTACATGTCGCTGTGTGTGTGTGTGTGTGGGTGGTTTGTTGGTGGGCAAGCTCTGCCTCTGCAGAGCAAATGCAAACTAACAATGTTAAGCAACAGCTGGCAACATTTTGAGATCCACTAAATAGTTTTTTTTTTTCTTAAATATATTTTTTTGTTGCAGTATTTCTCAGTCTTTACATAGTTTAATGGGAAATCAGGTGTTTGTGCACACTAAATTACAATACAAACTTAAAGGGAGACTAATTCCGATTAAAAACAAAGCAAGTCTGTCAATATCCCGCTATAAATACTGTATGTAGGATACATACAGATACACCAAATAGCTTGCCACAGTGTGATCCTATTTTCTGTTATGTACTTTTGAGGAACTATTTTATTTGGAATGGCAGAATAAACAGCATAAATAATGACTCCTATCTATTTACTTAACTGAGTAAATAAATAGCATTATTTACAGAAGTTTTGTATAAACTTAGATTACACTGACACGTGTAGTTGGCCCTACATTAGCACAGCTGTGCCAAAGATGATCACAGTCTTGTTCAATAATTTTGGACAACAACAACAGTATCGCCTGTGATTGTCGTTTAAATCATTGTTAATAGCTTTAGATTGTTTTCCCAAATCCTCAGGTTTTTTTATTGTCATTTTTTGGGTTTGCTTAAGCTGTTTGAGACACACATAAACACACATATACACACACACACACACACACACACACAAGCACACTCAGTACCATCTACAGTACCACATACTGCTACTAGTAGATCGTACATTGTGTGTGTGTGTGAGCACTATTTGGTACCGCCTTGTGGTGTGTTTTGTGTGTGTGGTTGATTGGTTGCATTATTCACATGTGGACACACATGCACAGATACATCCAGTGTATTGGAGAGCCCTGGCATCGCCTCTGGCTGGCTGGTTACATTAACAACACACTCAATGGTGCTCAGCCAGGCTTCAGCACTAGTTGGCGTGTGTGTGTGCGTGCACATGCATGCGTGTGTATTATTTTCCCCTCAATGAGCTTGCGCTAAGCTCACCAGTCCAGTGAGTCAAGTGCACATGGAAGTCATAGATAGCATGGAGCAATGTAGCTAGCTGTGCGTGCGTGCGTGTGTGTGTGTGTGTGTGTGTGTGTGTGTGTTTATGTTGGTTTGAGTTTGTGTACTGGGTGTGTGTGTGTGTGTGTGTGTGTGTCATATAGGCTGAACCAATCTCACCCCTTGCCCCTAGCCCTTAGCCCTAACCCTCCATTTTGCATGTTCATGTGTAAGGGTAGGGCGTCCCAATTCTTGTTTGTATCGGGGCTAGGGCCAATTGTTAGGGCGCTATAGTCATTGAAACAAAGTGTTTTCAGAGGCACACTCCAAACGGAGTGCTTTGATGCATTTTCCATACGTTCGGTAATTTGAATTACTCGCATAATGGCTGCTCATCCGACTAGATAAACCCACAAATATAAGTATTTTTTTCCGCTTTTTAAAGATATAAATAATATACGAAAATCTTTCTATTACCTTTGTTTAATGTCATTTCATTATAGGCTATTACCGGGATGGTAGTGGTAACTGTCATTGTGATATGGTAACATTATTGCCAGGGCCATAATGTAGTAGCTTATAAATGTAAAACATGCCCATATCCAAAATATGCCTGTATAGCCACGCAAGTGAGGTCATCACAGCTGAGGACGGCATTATAGAAATAATAACGATTACGCAATAGACTACTGATGACGTTCTTGTTCTTGGAAGTGTTGTTTCATTTCGTAGGGAATATTAATAACTTAGTAACTTGTGTAACTTAGTTCCAAGGGGTAGGGGCAAAAATGAGAAATGGGAAAGAGCCTTGATGTCTGTGCCTAGTGAGAAAAAGGAGGTGAAAGATGTACTCTAGAGCCACTGCTGCGAATGCACACACATACACACGCACATGCATACAGTACACGTGTGCACTAAAATATGCACACACATCAACAACATCAGTTTGACGGGTTGACGGCACTGGCAACAGCGTCATGACATTGTTGTTAGAATCTGTTGGTCAACACCGCCTCTCGTCTCAAACGCTGCACAGCGGACGCAGTACCGTACTTAAGAATACCTGGGAGAGTACGCAGCTAGATTTGGAAATTACACCAAATGTCAATTCTAGAGGCTTCTAATAGTGACAGGCTGCCAGTGGCAGTACTTCAAAGCCACTGTGATATGCTCTTTCAAGGCCATATTCATATTCTGTCACGGTGCAGCAGTGACCCGAAATCTCTGTCCAGCTCCCTTAATTGTTACGAGGAGCGCACACAGAATGTGCCTGTATGCCTCACCTGGCATAGGGGGACGTTTACGCTGTCATGTCAGTGATTCTGACAAATAGGAGAAGAACAGAAGTGCTCTGGAGAACATGTGTATCGGCAGGCCAGAGGGCAGCCCTTTAGCCATCCCAGTCCAGTCACATGCGCGCGGGACTCAAACATGCTTTCTGTCACAATGTAGTGAGGCTGGAGGCCAGGCCAGTGTTAGCAGGCAGCTGGTCACATCACACTGTACTGTACCAAGTGTGCTCAAATTGGATGAAAGGCTATATTGACACGGTGTGGACTCAAATCTACAGTATGTATCTGTGACTGGTGACTGACTGCAGTATGCAGGGGGCTCAGAGGACAGCTTGTACAGTAATGATATCTTTACACATGGTACAAACTGAATTTACAATGAGAAAGCAAACAGAGAGAGAGTGTTAAAACAATATTAATACTGCAAACTATTCTCATTAGTTACGTAGTTAATTACGTAGTTAACATTAGTTTGTTGATTACCTACACACCTCTTGTCATTGTTACTGTTCCACAGCCATATTAGAACCACCAGAAAATGTCTGCATTACTTTAAGGTCTGAGGTACCTGAGAACAGAAAATAATAGTCTAAAATCCTCCAAGGTCAGTGACAGTAAAACATCCCAGCATTGAACTAATATCTTAATGGTGTGTCTGCAACATGAGAAGAGTTTCAATTAAATCTACAGACATGTTTTGGTGTCTGTAGTTTTTATGCTTAAAAATGTTTTTTATTCTAATGGATTTCTTACCATACACAAAGCTTCAGTAGCTGCCATGGTATGCACCTTATGGAGATCAATGAGTCCATGCAGACAGCATGGGGTCATCGGGGACATGTTTCTGCCTCTAATAATCATACGTGGATTTGTCATCACAGCAGTTAGACAGAAGTTCAAAGAAATATGTTTATTTATATAATTATTTATTTTGCCAGGGTAATTTAGATGTTAAATTCACAGCATTTGTTCCTCATATTTGCTGGGCTGTCTACTTACATTTGATAATGTTACAGACCATTGAAACTCATTAGAGCTAGTTTCAAGAAACAGTTGTTCTATGCTATTAGCATATACAATACGTTTTATCCCATATACCAGCACAATTTGGTGAAATTAGACTATTTGGTGACACTCTTCATTATTGGCATACAATTGCTTGACCTACTGTACAGTATATGGATGGGGGGGGGGGGGCACAGACACGAGATAAAAGTCAAGTAACTTGATAATAGTTAAAAGAAAGCAGTCAGGACTTTTTGCTAGCAAAACAAACTAGCAAAGCTAAAAATTTGAGGCAACTACCGTAGTAACCTATGAACACTGCGACCACAATAACAGTACCTAATCCACCATTTGATAATGGTCAAAAAAATCTTCTGACAATCCAATTCAGTCAAAAATGTAGGCCAAAACCCAATATTAGATTCTGTCTGCACGGACTGCTGCATTTATTTCATACTAGCCTGCAGACGTAACCTTCCATAATTATATCATACTCTAGTTTGTATTTTGCAAGGGCAAATATGCATGCAAAAATCTAAAAATAAAAGATTATTAGAATCCCAGAATTAAAACTGGAATACCTCCACATCAACGAATATTTGAATAGTCAAATATTCTGGTCTAGCCCTAACTTAAAGCTGCCTTCATCGATTTGTAACCACTAAAGAAGAGTACTGTTTAAATAAAGTCATAACCAAGCCACTACAAACCTCATCCCACCCTGTTTCTCCCTAACTTGCACGTGCACCGACTACTGTAACATCTAAGATGAGTCCTTTAGCTCTGTAAAATGGAAAAGCTAAACAAATGTTTGCCCTAGTTTCTCCTCTCCTATCTCTGTCAGATAGTTTTTGTGACATAACATTTTTTACTTTCATGACTAGAAGTTTTCTTTCATCTCTGTGTTTTATCCTTCATGTTTGCCTAGAGCAGACAGCAGTCAACAGCAATGTACTTGAACTGTTTGTAAGTTTGGAATGCAACTGCGGCACAAAATGTAGGCCATGCAACATTGAGGAATGTTGTCTGTGGCTATGAATTATATTTGCTTTCTTGTGATGATGTGTGTGTCTTAAAATTGTTTTTAAGTGTGCAAAAGTGTGCGTGTGTGTGTGAGTGTGGATGTCTGTATCTCTCTAGATGCAATCTGTTAGATAATTACAGTAGATGTGTTAGATTCAATCAGGACATAGTACGTCGCTGGAACACACACACACACACACACACACACACACACACACTGTAATTCCCCTCTAGATATGTTACACTGTCTCTCATAATGTAAAAACTGTATACTTCCTACTGTTAACTTTTGCTCCATTGTTGAGCTCCAGGAGCAACATGGAGTTGTTCCAACCTGGTTGGTGTATTATTTATGGATGTATTGCTCGGAGTTATACAACTTGAGTGAAGCATTGAACAATTGTATTTGATTATTTATAGTAAGAGTAATATTTCAAATTATATTGTAGCTCTAGGACTGGGCAAAATCAGTTTTCCAACCAAAAAAAAAAATTAAATGACAAATAAAAATAAAAGCAGGAACGGACAGCTTTACTTTCTTACACTTGACATAATATTGATTCATGGGATATAACAAGTTGAACATTTCTCCAACAATATGCATACTGTATACGTGAACCTAGAGATGGTTCTAAAAATCGATGTATTGGCGGTGGAGCGCCTCGTCATGTGACTTTTAATAGCATCATGAAATAACAGGTATTTATTTATTTATTTTGCAGTATTGAGTGTTGCTGTTTGGCCTGGATCCTGAACCCAATGCTTCATCTCCTGCCTGCCTTCTGCATTGCTAACGCTCCCCCTGCACAGGTAATGATGTATGGCTGCACATACTGTATGAACACACACACACACGTCCTCTATTGCATAGGCTGGCAATGAGATATGGCTGCCAAATAGGCCAGTGTGTCTAACAAGTGTGTGTGTACGTGTGTTGTGTGTGTGTGTGTGTGACACAAGGCAGGGTATTTGGTCTGCAGGACAACTGGCTGCCGTTTAGCCGATGCTTGCTCTCATCAGCTGCTTTTGGTCTTCAGGGAGTTAGCAGCAAGTCCCAGCAACTCCATTATTGAACGCAGGCATTAAAAATACAGGCACCCGTGGACATTTTGTATAGTTTTACATTTGCCACTGCTCACATTCGCCCTCTTCCCTTTACTCTATGGGCCAACTAGTATGGACCAACATAAATGTGTAAAATGCAAATGTGCATGTGTGCTGTGCTCTGTCGCAGAGCCACGGAGCAGTGCACATACATGTCCGTTTAGCAGCTTTGTAGCATCTGTTGCTATTGTCACAGCTGTAAGACAGATAGAGGTTGTACATATTGTATATAACCAGGCTGAAGAGCAAACAGTCAATTGAGCTGCACTGTGATACACACATTTCCAAGAGGAATATGGATTTAATGTGTGCGATGGATATGGATTTGTATCCATACTGTACATTTTTATGACAAATGTATTTCATGTATTATCAAATAATAGAAGCAGTAGGCCTATTATAAAAACACGCCACATTTTGTGGTATATTTATACCATACATATGAAGCTACAGAGAGTAATTTATTGTGTCAAAAGTATTCAAGATTTTTAACTTCAGATTCAGATCATACAATAAAGCCAACGGCTCTCTCCCATGGTTCTGCTACTGTACATTCCTGACCATAGTAGCGCACATGATTAATATTGCATAATAATTGGTGAAATCCACTTGTAATGTTATGTGCATCATTGCAGTAAAATCATTGTGTTTTATATAAAGAGCATATTGTATTTTTAGATGTGCAGTAATGCACATCCAGTAGGAATAGTGTTTTAGCAAAGTCAGCATGCAACTGCACAAGTTAGTTTATGTGAATTTGCATGGTTAGAAATCATAGAGTTCTTAAGTCAGAATTCTAATTCCGTGTTTTTAGGGACTATAATAATCAAGGGTTCATCAGTGAACGGTATTCCATTTGGTTATGGGTCTATTATCTCTGCAGGTAGTAACCACTGATAATCAAGTAACCACTCATAATCATTCATGATTTCAACTATTGAGAATTGTGAGAAGGATTTAAAATCTGCCTTTAAAAAAATACAAAATAATTTCACCAGCCATTTGTTATTTACCAATATTGTTGTTAGTGGAAAAAGAGTTGTGTGTGTTCCTGTCTGTGTTATTTGCTGTGGTTGTTACTGCAATTCACATATAAAACTAAAAGTTCAGTACAACTGCATCCCCTGGCAATCGGATTTCACATTAATTGTCTGAAGCTTGGCATTTTGAGCATTAAGACTCCCTACTTTAATACAAATTTAGGGCAACTCATCAGCCATTAAAACAGGAAAAGGCCAGCGTTGACACATATATTGGCTTAGTTGTGCCAGGAACAGAAAAAGAAGCTTGCCGGCTTCAGTCTGAGCCAAGTGCAAGTTTGTCCAAGTGTTGTTCACTTAACTGGAACGTGTTTCAAGGCTGATCTAGAAACAGCACGCTACAGATGGCCGATTGTCCGCCTGTAAGATCCAGCATTATTCTAAGTTCCTTCCTTTAACTGGCGGTAACATATTCTCAATTCTCAGTTCTCAGTTCTCAATTCCTTTTGAATATTCAATTAATTTCTGCTCATCACATCAATTTTCCTAATGCCAGCCTTCATCCAGCTAAGCTACTGGCTGGTGGATGTGTTCGTGCCCAGATTAAAAGGAATTGAGTCGTAGAAGAAGGACAGCATGCAAGGTTGCCTTTTTTCTCCAGACATGCTACCATTTTAGCTTCACAAGCACATTATTTTCTTCCCAGGGTTGTTATGGCGACTGTATTTTTTGAGCAACAGGTGTCCTCTATCGCTCTCTCTCTCTCTCTCATTCAGTCACTCATATTTGTACATATCTAACTTTCCTTGAGGAAAATGGGAAAGCAGGGAACAAATAGAAGAGAGTGGGTATTGATAAATGGAGCTGAGGTCAGATTATTGCCCCTATAAAATGAGCTGTGCTCATATTACAGTAATTAACAAACGTGTCTTCCATACATATGGTTCAGTATGCATGGCTCATAAAGTCATCTTGATATCTCAAGCTCCTGTTTGATTTTGCCGCGAGTTACAGACGTGTGTCAGTCTGGACATTCAAAGCATTTATTCATAAAGATGGTGCTAATATATTTTATTAAATCTTCCTTGTATGCGATTGGACTGCCATAACCGTCATCTCATCCGATCAGAACACGTAACCAAAACGTGCAAAAAATGCATTATTCATCAATGTTGTGTTGTGTGTTGTTGCTATAAAGTCTATACAAATCATGTAAAATATTAAATATATATTTTATTTCAACTTTTATGTTGATTCACTATACAGAATTACAAAAACTAATCCCTGTTTTAAATCGTACAATGTTTATTAACTGCCGACACAAGTGTAACAAAGTGATTCTCTGTCAGCTACATTTTCTAGATCAAAATTTCCAATAAGCAGTCGATAGCCTATCAAATACATATTGTATTATCCATGGAGATGAAGCTTCAGTGCTGTTGTCTGTTCTTCTTTAAATTAAGTTATACACTTCATTTCTGATAAGACAAGACAAGGTTGCCTGACTAACCTTCTCAAGCAGTCAATATTGATTGTAATGTTAACAGTGGACGTGCGTTGATGTCATCATCTTTAAAAAAGAAACCTCAGCTGGCCCTCTCACACTAGAAATCCGATTCTCCCCACAGCCATATACAACATAGTTATGTTGAGCATCATTTTTAAGTGTACCTTAAAAACATTAACCACTATTTAGTCAAATTCAGAAGATACCCTTGCTAGGGATATAACAGACTTGTACTGTAAGAAGGCATGTCTCTTTTGGGATGTTCATACATGTATGTGCTCAACATACGCAATCAATTGACCGTGTGACGTGTGTTTTTGACTATTATTGTATCCTCCATCCATCTCCCAAGCAATTAATTCAGTGCCTTTACATAGGCTGCACATTTCAAATGAAACAATAGATTACTCTGAGCATTAGAGAACCAGAAACACCCTACATGTCCATAGGGCTGGACAATAATTCAATATCAGTATACGTATATCGCAAAACTTTTTATTATGATTTTAACACATTTTTTCGAGATACATTACAAGCATTTGTCACCAACTGACGTTCAGGGCACAGCCATTTATTGTATTTAAGACAAGCATAAATAATAGAACACTAGAACTGGCAACGTCACGTGCGCAATGACGTCCACTACATGAACGCAGCTATGCTCGGCAGTTGTAGGCTAAGCGTACCAAACAGTTTTATTAACTTTCACCTAACAGCACATGTGACAGAGAGGCTTAATATTATGTTTTAATGTTGGCTTCCTCCGCAATCACAGTCAGGTCTTCCGTGCAACTGGGCTACTTTATAATTCATGGGATTACAACGCCAGTCACTTGTAAACCGCCAGTTACTGCTATACTGACACCTACTGACGGACAGAAATATATCCCTCATAAAAGTAAAAGTCACACAAATACAGCACTGGCAACGTTGAAAGATTTATTGTTATCTGATAGTGATTTCACATTTCTTGTTTGTATGTAGGCTAAATACAAATTTATTTGTATTTGTGCCTTAGAGTTAAGGCTAACCAACTTAAACCCCAGGGCTTCTATTCATAAAATATTGTATACTTTTATAGTAGGGAGGTTCATAGACTTAACACATTCATTTTTTATACGTTTGTAACTATATACATCCATTGTTGCCATTCTTAGCAGTTTTTCTGAGGCTTTTGCATTGTTCATATTGATGTATTTTTATATTGTATCGACCGGAATTAATACATATATTGTGATATATATTTTGGCCATATTGTGCAGTGACATGTCCATCACAAATAACACAAATAAACAAAAAAAATTGATGTATAGAGCAAAAAATGAATAAATAAAATAATAGTTACTAAAAACAAAATAGCAAAATCAGACAAGAAGTCAGGTCACGAAACAGCAAAGCATTTTTGTGTCTATCATTTCCTAATGTGTATAACACGTTTCACATGTAGGCCTTTAGTGTGTATTTGTATTTACAGAGAACATGAGTGGCCTTGCCTCAGCAGGCAGCTAAAATACACTGTTATTCAGTGACTGTCATGAGAGCCTATCAAGAAATAATTGACAGGTGCAATGCACAATGTAAGACAGCAGGGACAAGCCCAGTTGCATCGCTGATGTTCTCCCTTCCCTCCTCTTGTCTCCTCTTGTGTTGTCTCCTTTCCTATCTTCTTGCCCTTTTCTCAGACAGCTCTTTGGGTTATAAAAACCACCATGATGTATGATGCTGTCTGACCAAAACACTAAAGAGTCCCACAGCGATTTAAACAACACAGAACTTGCTCACACCCACACTCACACTGACACAAATGTGCACACACACAAACACGAACACTCCCACTGCGATTTTTGATATAGTGTCCACATCAACAGTTTTTCTGTTTGTTCGATCTACTTTTCTATCCTTCTGAAGTCCCAAGTGGGTAGGATGGCATTTTACACCAGGACACACACACACACACACACACACACACACACACACACACACACACACTCTCCTCTCTCTCTCTCTCACACACACATACAGAGAAACACATATGCAATAAAGAAGGTGCTACGTGGTTTTCCAGTAATTAGGGCTTTTTGTTGTCTCTTCGTAGAGGCAAATTTGACTTGTTCCTCTTATTGCTTTTCAAAGCAGAGTTTAGTCACCATCTTGACTTTCCAAGCCAGCCTACTTTAGCATGCCTCCAGCACTCTGCAAATATCCGCATCAGCACACTATTGGCCATAGTTTAAAGTTGTGCTGGGCGGTATACCATTTCATCTGGTATACGGCTTTAATTTCCAGCAGGGTGTGAATTTTCTACATACCACCATACCCGTCGCACATCTTAAACATCAGCCATAATGCATATTGTTTGATGCTAGAAGTGCTACAGAGTAGTGCTGAGTGTATAGGCCAAAATGCATCATGGTCGTTTTTTAAGACATAAAAAACGGTTTCACGTATATATCAATGTATTATTTGGCATGTCTGGGCCTTTATAGCTTTGTGGCTTATGCCTTTTCTAATTTCAGGATATACTATTAAAAGATTTTAATTGCAGCATAGGCCTATGTGAAGGTTTTGATTACTATAGAGGTTTCTTGTCTCCACAGTATGACACAATATATGATAGAAACAGTATGTAGTTGCATAAGGTAAATGGCAATGCAGCCAACAGACAATACTGTACATTGCCAAATTAGTCGAGCCACCATTAGTAACTTATTATATCAACACTGCTCTTCACCAGCAGACCATGAGTTGGAATACAAATAGAGTTTGTGATTACAGTTTGCAGATTCACGTCCAACATGCAGTAGCACTTAGGGTTGGGCCGATATACGATGCCATCGTCCATCGCCGATGGCTAACAGGCATCACGATGTGTTGCAGGCATCGTAATTTAACGAAATAAATAAATAAAAAAGGAGTGAAAAAGTGTCAAAGCAGCGTTCAGACAAAGTTATCAATACTAGTGAAACACTGCGTAATACACTGTTTCCGAGGCTTGCTGAACTGCTGTGATAAGAATCACCTTACTTCTCTCCTTCCCCTCTCTCTCTCAAACACACACACACACACACACACACACACACACACACACACACACACACACACGCAGATGTAAAATACACTTGCGCCTTGGCTGTACCACACATCTCAATGTCTACATACACTCACCTAAAGGATTATTAGGAACACCATACTAATACTGTGTTTGACCCCCTTTCGCCTTCAGAACTGC
>JAODOY010068055.1:0-16495 GCA_025399855.1 Forbesichthys papilliferus
TATACATGTTATATAGCTGGTCCCTGTCTGTATACATGTTATATAGCTGGTCTCTGTCTGTATACATGTTATATAGCTGGTCCCTGTCTATATACATGTTATATAGCTGGTCTCTGTCTATTTACATGTTATATAGCTGGTCTCTGTATATATACATGTTATATAGCTGGTTTCTGTCTACCTTCAGCCGCTTGTGCAATGCTCACCCCACACTGAGGACGATAGACATGTTCCATTTCCGGGGCCCGTCCCACATTGGCGACCGTCTGGTGCTGAAGGCCATCGTCAACAACACCTTCAAGAACAGGTGAGCTCCGGACCTCTGGAAACATCTGTTACACTTTCAAGAGCCTTTTTGTTGTAGTTTTTTTATTTATTTATTATTTATTATTGTATTTTTTGTGATACATCTATGTATACAAATGAAAACAGCTGAGTCTACCTGCGATTTTATATTTGATTACAAATCCTAATGCTCGCCACTGGGTGAGATAATCAGCAAAAAAGCTGATCTATTTATTGTTTAAAGGTGACCTATGGTGTGGAATTGTAAACCTAAAAATGGACTACACACGCTTATTTAAAATAAATGTTAAACTGTGTACAGTACGCTTGTGAGATTGGTATTGGATATAGAATAAGTTACCTATAGCTACAGGGAAGCACCCATGGTAGAGGAAGGTGATATTTTGACTTTAACTGCCGCTACTCTTAAATGCAAATGCACCAGGTAGCTCTTTGTGTCGAGGCAGTAGGAAATGTAGTCTTTACAGTAGTCATATCTATTGCTTTCACAAACTCCTTGTAATTCCTTCTTAAAAGGGGTTAAATCGTCATGGTTAAACCTGTGCGTGTGTGTGTGTGTGTGTGCGTGCGTGCGTGTATGCACGTGTGTGTGTGTGCGTGCGTGCGTGTGTGTGTGTACATGTTAAAATGTGCGGGTGTGTGCGTGTGTGTATGCACGTGCGTGTGTGTGTATGTGTTCAAATGTGTGTGTATTAGCATGGAGGTGGGCGTCTGTGCGGAGGCTTACCAAGGTGGGGAACCTCTACGTCATATAAATAGTGCCTTTATGACCTTTGAGGTGCTGGACGCTGATAGGAAACCCTGCCCGTTGCCACGGATACGACCAGAGCCAGTGGTGAGTTCAACAAAAAAAAAAAAGTTGAATGTTTGCGAACAGTTGTTAGTTGTCTTTGAGTTCGCTGCAAATGCTTGTGAACACACAGAAACGATCGGAGGAGGTAGTTCTTGCCTTACAAACATGGATGCTGGAAAAAGGGTGACAGTTTAAATGTAATGATTTCGAATGTTTACGCCAAATGTTAACATTTTAAAGAGAATGCTTTCACCACAGACTAGAGGTGGGAATCACCAGACGATATTATAATGATAGTTATGCCATGATACGATATTATTGCGCTTAAAAAATGTTGCGATATTCTGCAATATAAATTCAAATTATGTCCCCAAAGGAAAACTTTGCCAACATCGGTTTGTTCATCTCACATAAATTGTATTGCTGCAAAATGTGATGGTCAAGCCAACTAACTGTCATTAACATGTCATGAATATTGTGTACACCAAGTTGAATTCTCATGTGCAATTTATATAATGAAATTGCGATACTTAGCGTCCATGTATCGATACAGTATTGCCATGGGCAATATCGCGATACTATGCTGTATCCATTTTTTTTTCCCCCACTCCTACCACGAACATTTGTCTCAGTTCACCGAATATGAATGCATCTCAAATTAACTGTTTCCCACCAAGAGACACTTGGGTGCTGTATATACTGTAAACTGAACATACTGGAGAAAGCAATATTTTATTTTTGATTAGATACGTGCGTGAAATAAGGGCTTAAAAATTAGAGGAGAAAGCAAGATCCCACATTTGTTAACACGCTTGTGTGAAATAAGGGGCTTTATTAAAGGGCTTTTACCTTTGTTTTGTTTTGCTTTGCAGGATGGAAAAAGACGCTACCAAGAAGCTATCGCCAGGAAGAAGATTCGCCTCGATAGGTCAACATCTTTGTGCCAAGCAGCTAGAGACAGTGTTTCTCTCTTACATTGGAGTGGCTATAATTGTTGTTTGTTGACAGGAAGTACATTATCTCCTCCAAACAAACGGAGGTTTCTCTTTCTGTACCATGGGACCAAAGTAACCAGGTACAGCAGCACAACTCTTTGTTTATTTACTTTGTGCGGTTCACTTTTAGTTTTTGAAATCTTAGTTTTATTTAAATATATTATATACAGTTTGCCCCTACATTTAAAGGTATTATATGTCATTCTCGAGAACACTTGCTAAATTGGAGCTCAAATCAAAACAAAAACAGCTCTCCCTTCATTAGCTATAGGGTGCTCCGTCAGAAGCTCCGCGTCACACGTTGGAAACACATTTTGAAGGCTAGGGTATATTGTTGTTGTGTGCGGCCGCCGGTCTGCACAACTTTGTACAGTATATGTTTTTTTTTTACGGAGCCAGGGTTGCATAGAAATAGCAGATTATTTTTTCAGAACGCATAGGGAAAACTTGAAAAACTTGCAGACAGCGAGTAGATATTTGGTGAAATTGACTAAATCTGCGTTATCTTACAATCGCTTCTATACCTTTTTTACATTTGTTTTGGGGGAAGAAAATTGTTTACTGTATCCAGTAGATTTGTTATGGTATTAACCCGTGCTAACTCATTTTCCACAACCCCCAACCTAGATGTACCTGAGCTACAACAATGTCTCTGCACTGAAACTCATGGCTGCCAGAAGCAACTGGGTGTTGACTTCTGAGAAAAACAAGGTCAGTATTGCTTGGAAGGACATTGCAATGGCTTACTCTTCACCGAGCCACTTCTCCTGAACCGGAGCATTTTCCGTCCAGTTGGCAGATCTGTGTGTGATTTACTGCAGTGCCCTAAAGCTGCTCTTTTATTAATATGGCTCCTCCCCAGGTCAGTCTGTACACGCTGGAGGAGAACCACGTGTTGTGCTTTAAGGTGGAGATGCACGTCAACATCCCGGCGGAGCAGACGTTCCACTTGCTCTCTGACCTGAGGAGGAGGCAGGAATGGGACACACACTACGAGTCGGTCACATTTGACTTCTGTATTGACGTTTGACTGCAGTTCTCTTACAGTTGGCTCCTTATCTCACTCTGTGCCGAAAGGGGGAGTCAGCGATTGGCAAGATAATACGCTTTTGGTCAAATCCAGCCAGTATCTGCTCACGCCAGCAGCCTGCTCCATGTGGTTAATTAACTAAAGTGTTGGGCAGTAACTAGTAACTAGTTACTGTAATATTATTACTTTTTTTAGTAACTATTAGTTTAACTATTTACTATTTCCAAAACACTAATAATATTGCAATTACTACTCCAAATAATGCTGCATTACTGCGTTACAGTGAACCTACAACAGGTACACATTAGTCAAAGATATAACACACACACACATTAGTAAGCGATACAACATCGTGATAGACATGCATACACGATTCAGTGTGACATTGACACTAATCTGTATTGCTGCAGTATGTGCGTCATGTTTTGCATTTCACCGCTGCTACAGGAAGTGTGAGGTGATCAATCAAGTGGACGAGGATGACACGATCTATCGTGTAACCACACCGTCCGTCAGCAGAGGGGACAAAGGTCAGGACTTCATCCTGCTGGCATCTCTGCGGAAGCCGTGTGATGCCAGGTACTGCCACCTGTGATTCCTCTCCTTTTTTAAAGTGCCGCTATATGACTTTATACCACTAGATGTCGCACTAAGCACACCAGCATCTCACATCTAAACAGACGCGTAACCGAAAAGGAATCGAAACCAAAATTCAGAACATGTAACTGACTTAAATTTCCTATAGAGTTTTTTTTTTTTTAATGTCTAAATTCTATTCAATCAAGCACGACGTGAATAAGAAGGCGCGGGTTTTACAGATAAGCCTATTTGTCGGGAACTGGACACGGGACACCCATCTTGATATTGTGACAATACCAGGCACAGCAATACATGAGCAGCATCTACTGAGAAACGCTACTCTTATTACCACCATTAGTATGAGGTAAACAGAGAGAGGTAAATCAAAATTACACTTCACGTCAATGGCTCACAACACGGCAGCTCAGGTGGTCTCACAAACATTTATCAGAGCAGAACAGACTCATATGCGTGACAGACAAATTAATGAACTTATTATATATCAAGGTGGGCTTTCTACCACCTCCTCGTAGGTCTTTTACAGCTTTCCAAATAGCTCCTTCTTCCTTCCAAGTTTGAAGCAAAGAGATAACTTTAGCGGCGCCGCATCCATTGCCTGTATATATATTTTAATTTAAGCTAATAATTATGACTCCATGTATCTTTCATTATTTAATGTTTTAGCCAATTGCTAGCAACACTTATGTAATGCTTTAATAGGACGTTTTTACAAAAGCTGCTGTTAATACTACCGCGTGTGTATTCTTACTTGTAGTTTGTTGTATTCACGTAACTCCGGTCCGTCTAGTCGGCTTAATAGAAGCATCATGGAGCAGAATTTAAACAAAATCAAAACAAAGGCAAAAAAAAAAAAAACTTTCATTAATCGTAATTGAGGTACAATATTTAATTAATCGTTAATTAGATTTTAGGTCAAATCGTTCAGCCCTAGATTGCCTGTATGTTCCTTGTCTACTCCTAACACCTGTAAACAAAATTCTCTCAGGCCTTCTCGAGCTCTTGTTCTTTTATTGTCCAATAATGTTGTCTCAACTTCTTCTCCTGCGCCTGCACTCACCTCGACACCTTACATTATTTCCCATATCATCACACTAAGAAACACTTAATACAATTGAAAAATGTTTCAATATAAATGAGACTTTAAACTTAGTGTTGCTCTGTCCTCTGTTTGTGTTCCAATACCTTTGGGTGAGCGAGCGGTGTCCTCCTCCATTTGTGTCCCTCTCAGGGACCCGTACCTGATCGCCCTGCGCTCAGTGACCCTGCCCACCCAGACCCCCACGGCAGGCTACACCAGGGCGGAGGTGCTCTGCGCCGGCTTCAGCATCGGGGAGGAGACCGGTGCCGACACCACGGTGAGTCTGGTGGTTACACCCGGCTACACCACTAGCACACACCAGAGCCATGTAAACTCAACTTTATTCACTTAAATGGACTGTTTTTTCCAACAGCAATGGCGGATGATGGAGCCTCAAAACAGTTCCCGGAAGTTAGCCTCAAATACTCAAAGTGCCTTCAAAATTAGACTGGAAATTACTAGTATTTACCAAAAAATTAAGTTATGGATATGTATATATCAATTCAACTTATCCATTGGTTTGCATCTCCGTGAACCATGTAAGCGCTGGAAATGTCTAACTTCCGTTGGCACGACTATCTTTTTCCATGGTTCTGGCGTACACCAATTAAAGGCAGGGTTAGTTATTTACGAGAAGGTTCGGTAACTTCAATCTCAAATTAAAATAATATCCCTCCGCAACGTTGCCTCACACATTGAAGCAAAGCCTAGTACTCCGGCTGTGTTGTTGTGAGCGGTGTTCCCCACTTTGTTTATGTTCCTATTTGCGGAGCCAGGGCTGTGTAGATGTTTTTCAACACGCACAGATAGTTGTAATATAGCAAAACGCAAGAAGATATTTGGTGAATTGTATTATCTTACAAATAGCTTGCAATAGCTGACCATACTTTTTAATTAAGCCTAACCAAAATATACACAATAGCTATACTGTACATTACAAAATGAAGGATATTTAATTAACCATGCATTTGTTTGTTGCTATTTAAAAACATTTTTGTATTTCATTTCAGTTATGTGTACGTGATACGTACAGTATCGTATCGGGTGGTCCTCGCCCATACCCAGCCATAGCTCCAGCTTAAGATCATGCTTTGCGCACTAATTTCCCTAACTGAAAAGAAAAACATTATTTGTTAAATGTGTTTTAATACATAATATGTCATGTTCCAGTTGGTTACATGCATGTATAGGTATCTCTGTCACACTGATGTGGTTTTACTATGTCTCATATTGTAGGCCTACTGTATTTTATTTGTTACTGTAACAAACATTCCAATGAGCTGCCCTTTAAGATAGCTCTCCTTGTAAGAGATTCACCATGGGTTCCCACTCATCCTGGAAAAGATGGCAGTTGACCAATTTTCTAGTGATGGAAGACAAATGGAAAATGAGAGAAAAAGTCAAATGTCCTGGAAAATGATTTCACCATTCTCCTGTTTTCCTTTAGCTGTTATTAACACAGTGACTAGGCTCATCAGAGAACTCCCCAAACAGATAGTGCCATCTGTAAGGGATAAGTTATGTTCAGGATCATATTGACGTTTAAATTGTACTGTATTTTATGTACGAGTGACTGTTGTTGGTTTACTTTATGGAAACAGAGAACACACCTCCAAGACGCACTTTAGTTTAGCAAGACTTCAAGGATTTAGCTGGTATGTTTGATCCCTTTCATATCAGCTACAGTAGATCAACTAAAAATGAAACGTCCTGGGACATCACATCTACAAAAGAGTGGGAACCCTAGTTTAATAAAAACATTCCTCACAACTGTTCAGATTTAAAGCCTCATGAGACCATCCTGAGGCAAGCTTCCATTTGACTTCGACTCAAGAATCAGTCTGGACAGCATGAAATCGTTGCACTTGAGTCCGATACAGTGGCTCTGACCAATCAGTAAGTTGGCAGCTCCGGGCGTAGATTAGGTGTGATGTTAACCGATCTACGTCAGTTCATCCAATCACCAAAAGTATTTTTTTTAAAGTGCCGGACATTTTCTTAACAGTTTCAATAGACGGCTTCCCAGATGGTTTTGTGACTAACCAGCTGGTGCGTCGGGTTAGGTCAGATATATAGCAATGTCCAATCACGTGGTGTGGAAGTAATTATTAGCTGTAATATCTCAAATGACCCACTTGTGTCTGTCTAGATCACCTACTATAACCAAGCTACGCCCGGCGTCCTCCCCTACATCTCCACAGACATCGCCGGCCTCTCCTCTATCTTCTACTCCACCTTCGCTGCCTGCAGCCGCTTCCTGGAGGCCAATAAGGAGCGACCGGCAGCCACACTGACTCAGCAGCACTGGCTTGGTGCCAACATTGGTCACTAAGAGAAACCCAGCGCTGCTGCAAGGACGAATATCAACCTGCGAGTGTGTGTGTGTGTGCGCGTGTGCATGTGTGTGTGTGTGTGTGTGTGTGTGTGCGTGCGCTGTTCATCTTGGAAAGCCGAACCGTGAAGACTTGATTGCAAATGGAACTGTTTCAGTCACAAACCAAACAAAAACAATATAATGAAATCCTTCTGAAACCTCACAAGAAAATATCTAAGAAAACCTGTAAATGACTCGTAAGGACACTCCTAAGGACCCTCTTATGACTCCTAAGACCACTCCTATGACTCCTAAGGACAGTGTAAATTATTGCCGTCACTAAAAGTGATTTGGGGCATACTAGAAGAGTAGAAACATACACTGCACACTAGAAACAGTGTGTAATGTATAGGAACAGGGCATTCTCCTGGACTGTATTAAACTGTATTGCCCTCTACAAATACAGTAAGTTAGTACATTCATTTACACATGAACATAATCACACCTGCTGTATAAACCACAGTTCACAGGATGGTGTGAAACGCCACGTGCACAAAAGCACGCGCGTACGTGGACAAGGTTAGAGCCGACGGGAACAGGTAAGCTGAGAGGAAGCAGGGTATTTCCAGACACAGTGTACCATTTAAGATCCCCCACTAAGAACTGATGTACTGTACAATAACCTCTGCCTGTGCTACACTAATGCGTGGCTGAGTGGATTAAACTGGGAATCTACATAAGTCTTTTTTGTGTTTTAAAATGTTCTGTGCATCTGAATTTAGATTATAAACTTGCGTTTAGACCCGGGGTGGGCAATTATTTTCACTTGGGGGCACATTGAAAATGTCAGAAAACTTTGCGGGCCACGTTACTTTGTTAACAAACATGCTAATTCTTTTAAAATACAACAATTTTAATAATAAACAAACATTTAGCAGAGCTCGTAGAGTAATTTTATGTTGTATTATTATTTTTAAATGTTTGATGTACCAGGCGGGCCGGGTAGAACGTCTCATAGGGCCGCATTTGGCCCCCGAGCCTGACTTTGCCCAGGCCTGGTTTAGATGGTCGGGGAACACTTTAAATTACTACTGGACCTTTGTTAAACTGCTTGCACACTGCCCCGAATAACGCAGACCGACTCCAACCTATGCCAAATGTTGGATCAGTGTGCGTTGTCAGTCGGTGTTAGTCGGTTGGCGTTTTTGGAGATTGACCATGTCCAGTCGAGATGGTCGGTGTTGTGGAACGTCTGCACATTTTTTCAAAAAACGCAATGGGTGTGTTCTCCTGACAACTCACCAGGTACAATGTTAGCGCATACGATTTTTATTGAAGGTGTCTAGGAGGCTACTCAGTTCACTTCGTAGTAGTTTCTGGACGTAGGATTGCGAATAAAGCAGTTAACCCAACTCTCCGTAAACAGACGTTTTCCAACCACTATAGTAGCCTGCCGTAATGTCAGCTTGACTTGTTTGCAATTGAAATAGGTTATTCCCTGTTTTTCACATCGCATTATCCAAGGTCTGAGCTGTCCTGTCAGTCACAGTCTGGGCAGTTTGGACAGGCAGTTGGTTTTCTAAACATTGTAAAGACTGCAACCAACTACTGCCAACTGTAGAACGTTGGTGTCAGTTGGGCACAGTCTGGGCCCCTTTAAACCCTCAACACTGTAGCCTCCTTATTGTCAATATTTAAGTGTAACTGCCCCCTAAAGTGTGTTTGTTGATCTGTAAGCAAAGTAATAGAAATAGAAATCACCCCAGGACCTAGCTGGTTTCCAACGGTACACTTAGTAAGCTCATATGTCATCAAATTCAAACGTTAATGTTAATGGGGGTTCCCCTCTCTCAGCCCCTCCCCTCACTCAGCTCCTTGATTTTTCAAAGTTGTAGTGGGCGGAGTCAGGCTCAGCACAGGGGTGCATTTACACTTTAAGGTGTGTATCCCTTAATTATTTAGACTGTTTTAGTATGTTTTTACTGATGCTCCTTGTCATTGCCCTTTCCCCTTTGCTGCTGATGTGCCCATTTCCACGCTGTGGGATTAATAAAGTATTATTTTATATGAATATTATTTTTATTTATTGTAATAATAATAATATTATTATTAACCTTTGTGGTAGATACAAATGGTGTCCATTCATTTGAATCAGGTGTGTTGGAGCAGGAAGACATGTAAACCTGCAGGGCAGCGGCCCTCTCACATGTTCTAGGGTTTAACAAATGTTTAGCAGTGCTTAAATAGGCACATACAGAGCAGATCTATGTTTAGACTGTTCAAATCAATTTATATTGCAGGAGGACATTTTCTAGTTCTTTGAGTCATGTAACCCTTTCCTTGAAAATGTGAAGTGATCAAACATAACAGCATAAACAATTGAAAGCTTATACTTTTCTTCTTAGTCAAATTCAGCAAACATATCAGTCCACTTCTGTGTGCGTGCTTAAAAATAATCTGGTGTTGCTATGCTGCCTCGGCTCTGGAAGTGGTGCAGACCGCACCACACAACACTATCCCAGCCTTGGCAGTGTGTGCATAGAACCATACTAATATAAGAAAGTATGTCCAATTTGAGGGGCAGAGCTTCTTGAGGGAGCATCCCTATGGCATCGAAAGGAGAGATCAACCTTTTTCCAGCATCACTGACTGCACCTTTAATGGTGTATTAAAAACTTTAAAGTGCATGAAGCCTCTGACTCCATTTGTGTGTCCAACTATCGTCAAGCTGCCTCTATTGAAGTACAAAACAATACACCAAGAGTGGATTATGTCTCAGTGAGCCGCTTCACCTCCTGCATGTTTGAGATTCTTTCCTTTCTTACACACAAACAAAAGATATCCGCATACTGTAACTGTAATGCACTGGAAAACTATAATAATGGTTTTAGAATGCATTGTATGCATGATATCAGATTATTATGTCTACATTAAACGTAAATTGCAGACTTTATTTGCTGTTCTCCTGGTAACATTTAATAACATACAATAATTGCATTCTGGGTTTATTTTAGCCAGTTATGGCCATTCATGGTCACAGCCAATTAAGTTTCAAGTTGCGATACACACTTTAATGTTTAAATTCAAGTTGCATAAAATAAATGAAAAACATTCCGCTTGCAAATGTTATTAGCATTGAACACAAATCACTGAACATGTAATCAAATCTACTAAACCACAAACTGGGTTTTAACTCTGACATTCCCGGTGTACAGCCCAGTGCATATTCCAAGCTAAATGCATTTTAATATGGTTCCATCTGTTCATTAAAACAAAACATGGATGTTAGTTACTAGTTATACAATTATAATCAGTCATGTAATTATTGTATTCCTAAAATTAGTAACATAATCTGATTACGTTCCGTTATGTTTAGATTACATTCTCCACCCAAAAAACTGTCCCTCCATTCAAAACAATTTACTGTGTTGGTGTGGCATATCTTTATATTTATGTGACCATGTATGTTAACTAGGGCAGAGGTCTTCAACAGGGGATTCGGGACCTCTTGGGGGTCTTCAAAGGTACTGCAGTGGGTCCTACAAATTATGTGAGCCCAATAATATTTCTGAAAATATTCAATATATTAATTTAAGTACAATTTATCTATAAATATCTCAATCTGTCAATAATTATTTAAACGGCTTAGCATTGTGTACAGAAGGCTACACCATTACTAAATGGCACATAGGGCACCCTTTACATTGTTGACAATGTCATCAAAATATTTGATACGATGTGTGACAGAAAGACAGCACAGGAACTCCCTATTAGCCAAGGGATCCTGAATTTGATAAGTGTTGAAGATCTCTGGTCTAGGGAAGCAGGACTATTTATTTTTAAGATAATGATTGTCTGCAGCAATGAAATTAATGCATTTTTCTTCTGCAAACATGCATGTAAAATTTGTAGTAGTCAGATTTTAAAAAAATACCTGTAATCTGATTACAAGATTTTTGCAGGTAATGTACTGGATTAGTTTTTTGTTTTTTTTTGGTACTTTGTTGCATGTAATCAGTTACTCCCCAACCCTGTACATAGATTAACATTAAAAATATTTTTATTTTTCAATGTGTTTTAAGAACCCTGAGTGACTTAAATGAGACTAATCTCACCTGAAATTTCCAATATGTCTTTCTTTGCACTTTTCTGAGTGAGACCTACGGCCTTTTCCCAGGCTTTGAAGGCAACGGAAGGCAGGGTCACTCAATAAGAAGCTCATGTGTAGTTGCTTCCTCAATGTTAACCATCAGGTCCTTTAACCAGCGAGGGAAGGGTGCCTCCTACAAGAAGTACATTTTGACACAATGTCTTACCAAAATAGTGATGATGGAGACTATCATGATACTGATGATGGAGACCATCATGATACTGATGATGGAGACCATCATGATACTGATGATGGAGACCATCATGATACTCACAGCCGCCCTCGATCTCTTTGTTGTAGGCCTAATTGACTTGTGCGGTTTTGACTTGTGCGGTTTGCCTGGTTGTTTTTCTTTGTCAAATAACTTCAAAATGACAAAAGCAGGCTTAAATTACACGTAGGCTCATTCACGTTGATTCTATTACACTGATGTAGGTTATTCTTAAATCAGTTAGCAGCAATGTAGGATGTTAGGAGATGATAATGACCTTCTTCTCCAGGTGATCTCCACTGAACCTCACGTACTCTGACCTACACTTCCAATCATGGCTGTCATCTGACAGCGCGCCAGAGGAGCGCTTCTTTTGTCTCCCTGGGGCGGTGCAGGCAGACAGCTCCAGGGACAGTCCGCTGGTGTTAAAGGACCGGGACAGCCGCCGCGGTCTCATCACCCTGGGCTGATCATCAGGGCCACCCCCTTCACCATCCTCCTCTTCTACCGCTAGGCCGGACGCCGATTCAGCTTGTGCCCCTTCCTCGATGCTCTCCTTCTCCTCCTCCTCCTCCTCCTCCTCCTCATCAATTGTCCCCAGTGCTGTCCACTGGCCCAATTGAACAGGAGTCAGAAAAGTATCACTTTGTGTTTTGACCACAAGAGGGTGGACGCTCCGTTCACGCCCAGTTAGAAAACAATGGTGGTGTAATGTAATGTTTGCCTTAACTGAAAAAGCCCAGATAGAGCCATAATGAGTTTAAAACACAAGTTGTATCATTATAAATCTACCACACTCTCTTTATCATAATGTAAGCTACCAGTCACAATAAAAACTTACATTCTGCCAGTCCATTTAATGTTATTTGCATGAATGGTCATTCATTGTTTGCCCTGCTTACATGTTAAGTAAACAGATAGATCATTTACTAGGATCAGGTGTGTGGGGTAAAGGGCCCGTTCAGTGGACTGAACGTTTGCTACGTTTAGTGATTTTTATTTTTATTGAGACGCTTTTCCTCAAAAACGTTTGCAATGTTTAATGGGTATGGTGAGTGGTATATAGCATAATAATATGTGAATAATCCTCTGAATTGAAAACACACAGACACGGACAAACCCTTCGTGGCGTCACCCATAGCTTTTCTCAAGAGCATATTTGAACACTGCTGTGCTGGCGTTGGCCGTCGCCATCTTTGCAGTACCTCTCTCCGCCTGTAACGCCCCCCATGCCCTTTGTTCATTATAATGGTAAAAATGCGACATTTGGTACTGGTACTGTACAAAATAGTGATTTTGATAAAACACCAAGGAAAATATTCTGCTAACTTCCTACATGTCATTGAGCAACACTCGCCAAGCCCATTAAAGGTAGCAAAATATTTTCCTAACCAATTGTTTTCAGTGAACTTTATTTGTTAATTGAGTCCTTGAAAATGCCAAAAAGAAAAAAAAAATAGTCTCACATACTTTAGAAATATATTAATAAAGTGTGTTAAATAGTTTAATCTTTTATTTTATTTAATATTATATATATTGTTTTCTTTTAATTGCATTTACAGCAATTTTGTAATGTATGTGTATTGTCTAGATGCAATGTCTGAAAAATTGTATTGGTATTTGTTAAAAGAAAAAATACAATTAATACAATTAAGGCAGCAAACGTCTTAGAAAGTAGTTCAAGGGCGTTGTTTCGATTAAACGCGTTTAGTGAAAAAGTTAAACGCACGAACGTTCAGTTCATTGAACGTACCCTATAGAGCGTCTGAAGATTATTTTCTATTGTGCTTCCCATTGGCCCAAAATGTAAACACTTTATACCACGTGGTATAATGCGGAAGTGTTGAGTTGACTAGTGCGGTACATTTGCTGCAAGAATATTTGCTCAAAAATATGAATAAACATGAAAGAAATAAACTGCAATGTGCAACAAGAGAAAGGATAAAGAAATTCAATTCTTTACGTGGTGGGTTTGTTTTGTTGGGTTGTGTTTCAGTTAATGTCGAGTTTGCTTGTTCCGCATTTCTTGGCTCGTCAGATTTTTGAATTAACTTGCTGTTGTTTTATTTAAGGAGAAGTAGTGAAACCTCGGGAATTCTGGAATGTAGTTGTCGTGACTGCTGCAGATGAGAACCAGAAAGAATCATTTGAGCTGCAGATCGCTGAGAAAATTTACAGAAAGGAGCTACCCCTTGGAGTTACTTACAAGATTTTCTCAGATCCACCTGGACCCAAAATAGGCGAGTCTAACATCCATTTAAATACGCATTTGTAGTCTGATAGTGTTCTATTGTCAAGAGATAATTTTGAATCTATGTTCAAAGGGAACGGAGGCTCCTCTCTGTATGCATTACAACAGCTGGATAAGATATATGGGAAAAGACTGAGCGAAATCAGGGTCATCCTCATTCATGCAGGTTTGGGGATTTTATTTTGTTTTAAAACAAATTCGAGCATTTGTTTTTCTCTGGGTGTAATACACGTTAGAGCTATACCATACTATACCAGCTAATGTGTATGATTATGTTTTTTCTAACAAAAGGTTGTGACGTAAAGATGAAATCAGAGATGCTGGAGAAAAATGTTATTCCACTTTTACACAGCCAGTGTGTGTGCAAACATCATATTATTATATGAACACACATAACCGGCAGACTGCGAGGAGATTCGTTGACATTTGACAGAAATCGTATCGCTGATTTCATCTTTTTTACATTTAAAATTAAATATATATTATTATGGTTTTATTAATATATTCAACAACATAACTTAATTCCAATGTTGTAGCCTACACACAAACAGAAATAAATTGCAACCTTTAACGAACCTCAAATACATGTTTTTGTTTTACATTTGAAATGGTATGTCTTTATACTACTTAACACCATTGAAACGTTATACATTTTAAAAGGTAGAGTCAGTGGTTGTAAGATAATATGCTTTACGTCAAATTTAGGGATTACCTACTCCCGGTGGGCTAGCTGCACGTTCTGTCTTGGCAATGCGTGTCCAATGGGGGAGGGGGGGTTCTGTGGGAGCTTCTGTGGGAGCACCCTATGGAGTTGAAGGAAGAGGTGTTTGTGTTTTGTTTTGATAGTTATATCAACAGTCTTTCCCCAGCATCGCTTTAATGCTGGGGAAAGAATAATTTAAAGAAACGACTAGTCATCAAGGAGCCTTCTAGATAATGACTGACTTCACCTTTAACCGTTCTGACAACAGGAGGGTTCAGCCAGCGGCTACCCAACGCCAGCGCTCTTGGCAAGATCTTCGCCGCCATGCCTCTCGGCGAGCCTCTGTACCAGATGCTGGAGCTCAAGCTGGCCACCTACGTGGACTTCCCCGGCCGCATGGCACCCGGCGTGCTGGTGACGTGCGCGGACGACATCGAGGTCTACGCTGCGGGCGACGGCGGCGTCCGCTTCGACAAGCCGGGCTTCACCGCCCTGGCGCACCCGTCGCCGCTGTCCGTCGGAACCGGCCACGGCGTGTTCGTGCTGGGGCCGGCGTCTCCCGCGGCGACGGCGGCCGGCTCTACCGAGGCGGCGGTGAACGTGCCCTGCCAACGCTTTCTGCACAAGCCGAGCGTGGCGGAGATGCGCGCCCACGGCGCCGTCTGCAGGAGGCCCAGGGGCGAAGAGTTTGTCTACACGGACAGCGTGTACTACGTAGACCACGCCACCGCCATGACTCTCGTGGGCCTGCTGGACGCCATCGGGCCTCTGGACTGCGAGGTCGACGCCTACGGGGACTTCCTGCGAGCGCTAGGGCCCGGCGCCACTGCGGCGCACGCCGGCGAAGAAGGGAACGGGCGCGCGGCTGAGGTCCGCCGGGAGATCTTCGCCCGCCTCCGGGGCACCCCGCTCACCGTGGTCCTGCTCGACCACTCTAGATTCTACCACGTCGGCACCGTGCCAGAGTATCTCCGCCACCTGACGGCGGGCGACGCCGCGGTGAGATGCGAGCTGGGCCTGCTCTCCTCCGCCTTCAGCGTGTCTCTGGACCACGGCGGCAGAGAGAGCCTGAGCCCTTCCCAGAGCCCTGCCCAGAGCCCTACCCCGAGCTCTTCCGTCAGCTGTGTCATGCACAGCGTCCTGGGCCCCGGCTGCTCCGTGAGCCCCGGCACGGTGGTGGAGTACTGCCGGCTAGGGGCGGGGGCGACCGTTGGCCGGGGCTCCGTCCTCAGCGGCTGCTGGGTGAGCCCGGGGCTCTCGGTGCCTGCTGGGGTCCTCATGCACTCGCTGTGCGTGCATCACCATTTGGGGGAGCACACCGCCGGCTACGTCACTGTCTTCTTTGGCACCGATGACGATGTAAAGCGGACCGTGTCGTCGTCGTCGCCGTCGGATACGCGCACGCTGGAGCTCCTCGGGCTCGCCCTGCCAGACTGCCTTCCCCCCTGGAGTCTGGGTGACGGAGTCCTCGGTTTCTCCGGTGACGGGTCCGAGTACAACTTGTGGAGCGCTCGCGTGTTCCCCGTGTGCGCCGACCGGATGAGCTCCTTCTCTGTGTCCCTAGGGATGGTCCAGGCCGTTCTGGGCGGCCCACCGCACACTCTGCCCCAAGGAGCCGCGATGATCTCCATGCGAGACACACTGCAGCGCAAAGACCTGAGGGAGATGCTCGCGTTTAGAAAGGGACTCTATGATGACATTGTACAGTCGAGGCGTACCGACTGACGCTTCATTGCCATGGTAAGCGTGTAGAATGTGTTTTTGGTTGTTTTGTTATTTTTGGCCAATTCTTAACAATGAGAACAACATTTTGACAAGTTGTGGAAAACCTTTACATTTCACATGGAGGTGAATTGTGTGAAGTGTATTCACTAATGTAACGATCAGCTTAAATGTAGCGTTTAGCTTAACAACAGCAGACGCCTTTATAAGTGAGTGAGAACGTATACATGTACAGTACTTTGTTGTGCGGGTGCCCTGTCAGGATTGAGAAGAGCTCCTTTACGTTATGTTCCAGTTCGTATTTTGTATAGCAGGGGTGGGCAATCCTGGTCCTAGAGGGCC
>JAODOY010068066.1:0-16494 GCA_025399855.1 Forbesichthys papilliferus
CCCCCCCCCCCCCACTCTCTCTCTCTCTCTCTCTCTCTCTCTCTCTCTCTCTCTCTCTCTCTCTCTCTCTCTCTCTCCCTTCCATACCCCCAATTAGAAACTGGGTCTTGCTTGCTTGGCTGACCGTGCAGTGTTAACTTAATGCTGTGTGAAAATATGAATGATGCTAGCATGCAGATGTGCCCAGCCATGCAAGGGGACCTTAGTGCTCCCATTTAGAAATCCAGTTTCACCAGGAGCCTACAAACAAATAACTGAAGACAGGTCGTCACCCAATTATTGTTTTATTAGTACTACTGATTGTAATACTAATACTAATAATGGTCAAGAGAGATGAGGAGATTATGACACAGACTATATTATTCTGTGTAATAAACTAGTATTACACATAAGAACAAATGGTTCACAATTTTATTTATTTGTGTTTTATTGTGTTTTGACATGGGATATATTTACAGCAAAGATAATTGTGCTGTGTTTTCAAAACATTGCTTATGCTGTCCATCAGCTTGACAGAAAAATAAGATCAACTTTCCATTTAAGAGGTCATGGTCTGTGTTTGTTTCTCATATAAAGACAAGTATTGATCCTTCTAAAAAAACATTAACGCAATTCCAAGGCTACAATAAAATGTAATAAAAAAAGTCTGTCACCATGATTCCTTGTCGAACCAAATATTCCTTTTGTGGATATCGCATATGAATGACTTCCAAATGGGACAAATAAATACATGAATAAATAAAGTACCCCAAAAAAAGAAAATATACTTTGAAGCTTATGTCTGATGATAACCTTTTCACCTCTGCACCCTGAGGGTTCTAACAGGCTAAACACATGTAAACATTATTTATTGCAGCATTAAAAACCCAGAGGAGGTCAAAGTATGTCTGGACATCCTTTAGTTTTTTTTTTTGTTTGTTTTTTAATAGCCAGAGAAAGGCTGGTTCTCTCTGAGCTTTTTAAATGCAATGGCCATAAACATGTATGACTAAGTGCACATTAATAGCATGGTGGGTTAGGGTGTAATGGAGCCATTAAAGCATCAGATTAGGCCTTGTGTGTGCACATGGTTGACTTTCAGGTTGTGGCTATGAGACCAGGGGGTCTCTTGGCATTTTTGGATCTGATCTTTTACTGAAAGAACAGAGTATCTGTTGAAGTGTCTCTAGAGGAATGCAGTGATTTCAGTTGCCATTAACAGGCTACAAACTAGTTCACAGGATGTGCTCTTATCTAGATTATCTGTTGGGCCACAAGGAATAAAGGAACCTGATAAAACCCGGATACAAATCATTTTGACTAGGCAAAGCCTCACAATTCTCCGTCAGATCTCTAGAAAATTATAGTAGACTAAACAGACATTAAATAGGATAATTGTTTGAGAGTTCTAAGATGCAAACCCTTTTCTTGATAAAGAATATGAGGGTGAGCACTTATCACAAATCATCAAGCATTAGATGCAAATATGTTAAGAATTTAACGTCATCGTATTTAGCAATGACGATGGTAATGATGTATTCTTGCCTGCATGCCATGCTTCTTTATGTGTTGTTTGCCAATGGGTGGCAAAGGCAGTTTACTCACTGTTTACACATTGTGAACTATTTCATGGCCAACGGCAAGCCTGTGGCTGGCTGAAATTGACTCCAAATAGCCAGACTTCACAATTGTGTAAAACATGACTGTAACAACAAACTGCTTGCTGATAACAAACTGATATTTTAAATCAAAACCACCATGGAGAAGAAAACATCCCAAGGCCCCAAACAATTATGCACACAAACCTCATGTAAACACATAGGTGGAATGCAGCATGTCTGAATGCAGATCTTGATAGTCAAAACCCACATAAGCGCTAGCTGGGAGATACAACGAAACAACAACAATACAATATACTGGAACTAGACATGATTTAAAGCAGAATATTGCGTATATTGCCTCAGGTACAGTATATGACCCTGCTCTACCCCTGCACTGTGTCACAGACTAGTTTCCTACTTAACCTTTGCTTTATGCCCTCGTATTCTGTTACATGCACCCTGACAAGGTAGAGGAACTGCAGAGCTGCCCGCCAGGAGAACGCTTTGACATTTCGGCAGTTGTAAAGTTTTAAACGTCGGCAGGATGCAGTGGCTATAAAATGAAGGCTTGATCCTGAATTGAGTTAATCTGGGAAGTCGTTGTGGGGCATTCCTCTGCATGCATAAGTGAGGAGACCTTTTAGAAATAATGAAAAAAGAAAATGTCAATGCTTAGTTTTACCTATGGAAGGCTTTGCCACATTCTTTGGAGATTATTACATGCATTCATTTTAGTTTAATTTCTATATCAAACTTCTTTCAAAAATAAATGTGTAAATTAAATATTGTAAATTAAAAAAAAATCTAAAACCACATGAAAGATACCAGTAGAATTCCTAATTAAATAGAAAGAAAGAAAACATACACTGTGTACTGTGTATGTTTTTTACCCTTTCACACACCTTTACAACAGCTACTGCAGCATTAGCCCATAAGGAATGCTTTACCGTTCTTAATTCATTTGCTGTAGCCGCAAACAGCAGAGTCAGCCATCCCACACTGTATGAATAATGAGCAGGACCCCACACGCGTCGAAGTGAGACAAACGCAACAGAAAGTCGGCATGAGCCACACAGACCTCTGGCAGCTTGGCCAGGCCCGTTGTCAGGTCTCACTTCCTTTGGAACCCATCCATCATTACCACTACTTTCCGCCCGGAGTCCCCGGAAACCATTTATTTGTCTTTCCTCGGCTCTACTGATGGATGGACAGAGTCACAGCGGACGAATTAATAACGCTGTTAGCACGATGATAATGGCGGCCAGTGCTAAAACATTATTGATGATTCAATCAAGGACACCCAACCTCCAGCCAGCGATGCTGTTTTGTAATTAGTTCCTGCTTTGTAAAATTGCATTTTATCCTCTGCCAAAACTACTGCCGTGTTGACAGGCAATATGTAAAGCTCCCCTGTTCTAGTGGCATAGGTATCTTCATTTAGGCAATGCATTACAGTATGCATTACATGGCCATACAATTAACTCTGTTGCTGTTGCATTTTAATAAAAGAGTTTGCGTACCTTCTTTCGATATTTGTCCTTGCTGGGTTTTTAGTCTTTCATAGCCTCTTGTGGTGGTTATGATGATATTGCCAATGAGACTTAAAGGTCAATGTCTTGTCAACAGTGTATTCTTTGACTGCAATCCTTGTGTCCTTGGCTGTTGTGGATTGGGCAGCGCAAGTCAATGTGAAACGTCTGCCCATCACATTCAACACAGGATAAATACAGAGGGATGTAACATGTATTTTACAATAATGCATATTGCAATAGTTTGGACCTTGCCTCAAAAGTGTAACTTATTTAATAAACATAGATGGTGTGGTAAAACAGATATTGGACATACAGTACAATACAACTGCACATGACATTGTTTTAATGTAAAGTACAAACATCAGCTATGTAAAATGCGTCACAGTATATATTTATTTATATATTGTTGTTTAAAAAGTAAAATAAATATTTAACATTGAATTGAATTGAATGTTTGGTCATGTTTGCTGCTCAACTAAATGACTATCTATGTCTGGGCCTGAAAATGAATGACCCATCGGTGATGATGTGTCTACAATGTTCTTGTGAAACCCTTGTTTGGTGTGTGTGGGTGCGCATGCATGTGTGCGTGTGTGTGTGTGTGTGTGTACAGAATGTCAGTTTCCAAAAAGGCATCATGACTTTCCACAATATAGACTGGATGTTACAAAGGACACATTCATGCAATGCTGACTATTCTATGCATATGCTGTTTTGTGGACAAGTTGCATGCAGCAACAGCAGACTGTTGTCTGAACAGACAGTAGGCTTTCCGGTGTGTAACTGATGACACAGTACTGTTTGGCCTAACAGCCTTTACTCATACAGATGCTGCTAACAGATTAGCCACTAGAGTGCCAAAGGTGCGCGTCACTGACATGATATATCAGCCCCAGACAACAACACAGCACTGTTAAGTATAGCATTTACTTCACCATTATTCGATGCAAGCAACATTTAAACAAAATAAATCTGAATTTGAATATAATGGTTGTCCCAAAACAATAGCACCACCGCTGAGAAAAGGCTCCATTCCACCCGGTGGGAACACATGGTAAAAACATTCCTCCTCCTGCTACTGTTTCATTCATTCATCCCTCTTTATTCCCCTTCGCTGATTCCGGCAGCTATCGGTGAAGGGGAGGTTTTCCTCCTCTCTTTCCGGATGACCTCCCCTAAACTTGGGTCCCAGGCTTAGCACACCATCTCCTGCCCAAACAGAGTGGAAGGAAGAACATGGTTGCACATTTGTCGCCCTTAGTGTTAAAATTCCCTGAGGAATGTTAATCTGGTTGGTTCTCCTAGCCCACAATTCATTAATCCCCAACTGTGTTGCTTAAGAAGGATTTGGTACAGCCTCTATTAAGAATGTGCACTTTGAACTCTTTACAGCATTGCCACTTTTCTTTGAACACATCACAATATAGACCTGTTTGACAGAGTTGAAATGATATGATCAAATTACTTTGTTAGATTGTTATTGAATGTGAGGGTGATAAACAAAACACAGCAACGAGTATCAGTTTGTATTTATGATGTGTACCTCCTCATTTAAAGTGGATTATTTACTTCCATTTGAAACAATGCTGTTTTGGCTCTAACCATGAGGACTAGCCTACTCCTTCACCTGCAATTATCTCAACCATAAGTACAGTTTTTACTCAAATTGAGGACTTTTTTGTTTTTGGGTCGATGTTGTACAGTATATCATTGTCAGATTGTCACCTTGAGGATCAACCTTGGAACTTTTTTCCCATATCAATATATTGTAGAACAAACTGATGTGAATCATTTATTTTCTTGGTGCTGATCTTTTTAGATGTTATGTTTGTCAAATTAAGCTGTATGAACTGTTTAACAAGCTGTTTGGATACATGTATATTCTATTCTGTCCTGTTCTGTATTACATTATGTGCATATTTGTGTGTATTTACTGTAGATACTTTGTGCAAGTGTGTGTTTTGGTACGTTTTACCAAAACATGAGCTAATCGATTTAGGTAAAATATACAGTATGTTGGTGATGTTTACTTGCAGAACATTTCTTCTTTCTTTGTATTCATCCTTAGCATCTTGGGGCTTTTTAACTTTCTGACCTTCAGACATGATTGAATCTGTTCGGCTGCCAAGCCAGACAAAGGACTTCTAACAGCAGAGTCAGCTCATGACTTGGCCTTCATGTTGTCAGCCAGGGAAGGATGATGGGGGAGAGTGCGAGGGGGAGTTGGGTGAATACAAAGTCAGGGAGGGGTAGAGAGAGCAATCTCTGTCAGGCACAACATTTATTTATTCAAACTGTCCATCTGTTCTGTGGCATGAGCTTGGCTTCGATGTACAACGCATGCACACACATGCACACATTTATATTAAGAATCAGGTCAACAAGGGTAGGTTGAGTCATGTTCCATTATTTTCATTTCCAGTAATCCAAGTTTTTAAATATAGGGTGGGGGGGGACTAAAGATTCTTATATCAGATGAGTAATCCTCCTGTCAGAAACATATGGATTTCAACCAGTTATTTTGGTATGTTTTTAAAATGGAGCACATGTTTAGCTGGCAAGGCCAATGGCCAGGGTCAGTTGGTTATCCCTGGGTTCATGCATGTTTGCTCACCTTTGGTCTCCACTTTTACATCTTAGGGAATGAATTGTTGTTTATGGTTTTAATGTAATTAATCAATATGCTTATGTGTCTAAAACATGATAACAATTCCCTATGAGTTGGCTATAGTTTTAGGAACCAAAATGGAGAGGTTTCAAACATAAACTAACACATTACATAACACAATAAAATGTATTTATTATTAATATTATGTTATATGCCATCAAGTACAATTTTATGTATTTATTATTTTTATTTGATAATTTTAACCATTTTATATTCCTTATTATAAATTATATATTGTTTATACTTCTTGGAAGCACAATTGTACCATACAAATATTGGGTATTATTACTATTATTATTATTATTATTATTAAGAAGATTATGATTAAGTGTACAACATGTGGTTACATTTTTCTAAGCCACCTCACAAATAAATTGTTGCTTAACTGAAAAAATGCTTTTCTCTGCACTGAAAAAGCTTTGAACATAATGACATTGAATGGAATTTCAAAGGAAAACAGACGGGTGTCACTAATCAGGTGGTTGGATGTCACCCATTCTGCCTACCCTGGATAGTGATGATAGCATGCTAAAGCATACATCTGTGCAGGTGCGGGTCTTTAAACAGTTATGACATGGTTGCCTGGTACAGTGTTGACGTGTCAATGCTGTTCCTTTGTGTTACAGTGGACCGCTCAGCTGCTGTGATGATAATGTGCTTCCTTTACAGTTCTCTCATCACAGCCACAGGGAGACCATAGGGAGGGATATGACAAATACAAGTAAAACACTTTGAAGAATGTCAAACTTACATACTGTAGGCCTACATGTACATGCACAGACACGTGTATTCGTGCAAGCAGGCACGTACAGTACATACACAGAAAAGCCCAGTAGATCAAGACATGTTTACTTACAAAAGACTACATACTGTTTGCTTTTAAAGACAATAAATTCCCAACACAGATGGGACGAGTTGCTGGATTTAAAGGAAAACATAACATCTTTCAGCATGGAATGGCAGGCCACGCAGGAATTGTGACAATACCTTCGGAGAGAGCAAGCTGTTATTACCCCGGTGGGCGATATTGTTCAAGGGTGAAGAACAAGTTATGAAATGATGTATGGTGTTTTACTGGGCAGGTCGGCTTGTGTGTGTGTGTGTGCGCACGTTCGTGTCTGTGTTAGGCAATGGGGAAGGGGGGGGGGGGGGGGTGACGACGACAGCAAGCGGGCAAACACAAGTAGATTTCCTATTGGACACAATCTCATCATCTTTTGTTGCTACTGTCAGGCAGATGTCGCCTTGTTTCTCGCCCCCGCTTCTTCAAAACACACACATGAAGGCACGCACATGCACATCTATCCACACACACGCACGCGCGCACACATGCACACATGCACGCACACGCACACACGGTTGGTCTTTTGACTCACCTTCTCTCAGCTCTCTGGGGAAGCGAAAGCAGAGATGGGAAATACACGAGAAAGCAATTTGTTAGGAGCCGATGGTGTCACCTTATTGCCTGAATTGTTTTTTTGTGTTTTTTTGTTTCCTGGGCGCCACTGCCAGCACAGGATGGAAAGTGAGAGGGGGTCAGGTAAAGAGAGAGAGAGAGAGGGTGTTGGCAGGCACACACTGAGGGGGGAATAGTTTAAGAAGGGGGGCTGTGTGAGTCGGAGGGCAAACAGACTTACACCTTGTCTCGCAGTTCCTGGAGCGAGTGGCTCTTTGTTCAACACCCAGGCTGAAAGCAGAGCCGGTCGGGTACGTTGGGCAACGTCTGCCACCAGCCGGCTCCCTCAGTCAGTCAGTGCTCCCTTCACTCTTCCAGCCAGTGGTACATGTGGTGGAGAAATGACATGGGTGAGAGAAACAGTAGAGAGACAGAGAGGTGGAGAGAGATATGGTCTGTAGAGTGAGAGAGATAAGTACTGAGGAAGAAACATATCAAATTTGTCCACCCCTGCCAAAACACCTAGTGAAGACTAGCATTATTGGCATTTTTCATCCGCAGATCAGCTCCCATAGCTTGTCCTGTGTCCAGGTTACCAGATACCTCAATGGAGCTCTCCGATATCATGCAAAGAACAGCCCCTTTGTACTTACAAAGGATGGAGATCTGTGAATCGCACGTCTACACACAACATGTGCTAAAGACCTGTAAACATCCTGTTGCTTTTCCTTAAATAATACAATTCCCCAGCAAGGTAATACATATTAATATACTTTTGCTCCTCTAAAATCCTAGATGACCCCTGGACTTCTTGTCTCCTGTTTCTTATACCTTTGTGCTTTGTACTCGTTCAGAAGATGCTCAGAAAGGTAAAGAGTTTGGCAGAGGCAGTGATGGGGCAGCTAATGTGTGTGAACTAGGAAATCAAATACACAAAAGCTGCATTACTCTCTAATTGCCTTTGTTCATATTAAGTCATGCCACGGTATGGACTCTATAGTGCAAAGGTCCTGTGACAAAAGAGCTCTTTGACGGGAAAAGTATATCGGTATCTGCAGATTAGCCAGGAGTCTGAAATGTCAGGAGTTGGTGTGGGAGTGGGCGGGTCTGCGTGTAAATGGGTAGATATGAGACTGTTTGTGTTCATGCTTGAATGAGAGTGCACACAGTATTGCACGTTAGTGTGCTAAAATACATGGGTGTCTGCATGGTTGTTTTCATCATGTACAAACATGAAGATGTCTCTTCTTGTATCTGTTTATGCATGCTTGTGAGCACCTTAATCTGTGGGTGATTCTAGCCAATAACCCAATCATACTCTAGCCTACAAGAAAGTGCCCTGACTGATTTCGGGCATTAGCAATGGTTAATGATAACGTCAATGATGTATTCTCATATTAAAGTAAACATGCAGTGCGTTAATGAACCTAGTCATACAATCCGTGAAGGTACACTAACCCCTGGAGCCTCAATGTATAGATGTGTGATTTAGAGAACCTCCTTTGCTCACTATCCCTTTAACTGATGTAGGGCCTAAAGAGAGTCAAGAAAGAAAGGGAGAGAGTGTGTAATAAAGGAAAGGAGAAATGTCAGATATAGACAGAAAAGGTAACTATAAAGACATGATCACTGATCTTTACAGAAAGGGTATTTGCTTCAGCCCAGTTCCTTTTATGTCTGCGTGAGTGGCTTAGTGACCATCACAAGCGACACAACAGTCTATGTGGCCTCCGCTTGATGACATCACTCTGTGAAGACATTCAAAACCTCAGGGAACTGCAAAGCCACATGAGACAGGCTGGGCTCCAGTCAAGGGAATAAAGCAAAATATATAAAAAAGGGTGTGGAAGCTGTGCTTGGATTATAGTTATATTTGTCAAACAGGTGCTTCTCTGTAGAGTTCAAACACTTAAAATAATTCTGCACTCTACTGAAGGCATCTGAGTTCTTTTAAATCACACTGTATTCACATTGTATGTTTAAACATTATACTTTCATGAATGCAACATACAGTATATAATGCAAATTAAAATTATATCATTTTAAACATGGATAATGTTCTGATTCAACATTTTCCTGGGAGAAATGCTGTTCATGAACATAAACTTATGCAATATACATCCTTTATCTCAATAAAGCATTTATGGCTCAGGTAGTTTTCTTTCTGTCAAAACCATTTGTCCTTTCTCTTCTCCAAACCCTTTATTTGCAAGGTTCAGAAACTGAATAGATCTACTACTTGAACTACGCAGGTAATGGAATCTTGTTGAATATGCTTTCCAGTGTAGAAGGGAAGACACTGTATACTCAAATATCCCAGCGACCTCAAGACCAAGAACCCAAATGGTTCACGGTTCCTCTAGTGAAAACCCAAGAAGGTCAGAGAGTTCTGAATATTTCCTACAGTGAAAAATGTGCTCATCCTTCCTTCTCTCTCTCTCGCTTAATCCCTCCACCTATATATTCCACTGTGCCCACCAACACCCTTTGTGCTATCTTCTCTCTCTCTCTCTCTCTCTCTCTCTCTCTCTCTCTCTCTCCCTCTACGTTCCACAATCCCTCTAGATGTAATGCGGTGGAACGGTAGCTGACATCGGCTCTTCTTCCCTGCACTGCAGCAGGACCTTAATTGCTGGACTCCCCCACGAACACAGAAAGCATCCTTATCTCCCGCGAGCCACGCCAAGCTCCGACAGCCTGACTACCCACCGCTCCAACCACCACCACCACCACTATCTTAACAGGCCCCAATTAAACCATTATTGTAAGAGAAACAGGAGGGGCAGGAAGTAAGAGTGGAGATGGAAAAGCAGAAAAAACAAGCCCAGCAATTGTGCAGGGAGTATCAGAGCGTGCGGGCAAATGAACATAGATAAATAAGCAATTAAGCATTGTTTTACCCAAATACAGGGAGAAAATACATCCGCTGGTGGTAAAATAAAGTGAAGAAACAAAAACAAAGTGCAACTTTTCTGTTTTGCAGAAGCACTGTACAGTATGACACATTAAACAGACAACCGCAAGGTAAAAGGGGAAAGAGAGAAGAGATATCGAGACAGTGATTTAGACTGCCTTTCGTCTTAATGTCCAAAGAGCCTCGGGGTAAAGGAAATGGCAGAAGGCAAAAGGAGATAAGAGTCTTTGTTCTGGGGTGGTGTTGAGATCGTTACATTCCACAAGATAGCCTTACACTGCTGTCTAGTTTAGCTGAGCAGGGAAGACATAAAGTGTATTGCCGTCTGTCTGCGAGGTCCAGACAGCATATTGTTTTATGGTTTAGTGTGATAGGTGCCCTTGGCTATTTTTCATAGGCTTGAAAAACATCCATTGAGGCATCTTCCAATAGTTACCGTAGAGAATACTCTTTGCTGGATCACCAGTTTTCAGCAACAGCGTAACAAAGGATTAAAATTACTGGGCAAGGACTATTGCTAAAAATGTTTCCCATTTTTTAAATTGTGACTCTTTACAGTACTTCCTTTTTATGACTGGAACTGTGGAGGGTGTTTACCTGAACAGACTGCACAGCACAGTGCGCGAGAAAATGCCTGTTTGAAATATTCAATTACCGCCCAAGAATACAACCTCCGACCCTAACAGGTTGCCAGAAGTGCAGTGATTTACAATAACAACAGAACTATTAATTTCCCCTACTCTGGCACAAAATATTGAATGATGAAACCATTCCCAAATGCGAAGACAGCACTGCAAATGTACTGCACGATGTGCACAGCAGCTCCTGATAGGGCCGTCACTACCCGGAGGGCCATGATGCACGATAATACCTTTTGTTTTGTTGTCTGTCATAAATTGTGCATCGCGAGGCAATACGGATATCAGTGTCCGAGAGCAATGCTACCTATTTACCCAGGGCAGCCAAGCAACAAGCCATCTGTGCTCAGCAGCTCATATATTCACGCGTGGCACCCTGAGGTGCGATACATCAGGCATACTGTAACAGGAGGTGTGCAGGGCCAAGCGCTGGCCATTATGCAGGCGAAGCAGTGGGGAACGACAGAGGAACAGTCTCATCGTGTGCCCCCAACACGGCCATGTCAAATATTGTACCGGCATCAAGGCATCTCGTTTCACGTATGGCTTGATGGCTGCAGTGGCAACACGTCCACATGAGGGCATTGAAATGTTAACCGACAGTAGTCTGAGGCAGGGAGCTACATGAAACCACGAAGAAGATGGCATACTTTAGTGTCATACAATATTTATTTGTTTATTTATTTATTTATTTATTCATGCTGTGACCCTGGAGTGGGCAAAGGAAGGAAAGAAAGCTGACAGAGACTGATGACCTGACTGCTAGACGAATTAGGTGTGTGTCAGAGGAAGTTTACCAGTGTGTGTGGTGGTGTGTGTGTGGCGGGGAAGGGGGGGGGTTAAGGTTTGCAGGCGAGATAAGATAACAGTGGTGAGGGAAGGTGGGGTCATTTTAATTGTGTTTACCCTTAGCTGTGGAGCTGTGTGTGTGCGTGTGTAGGTGTGAGTGTGTGTCTATTTTGAGGGGAAGCCTCTGTCTCGGTCAACATGGCCTGGGAATCGTCCCAAGTCACTGACAAGAGGGAGATGGATCACTGTTGAGAAGGACTAACACACACGCGTGCACACACACACACACACACAGAGGTAGAGGAAGTTCAGCAGTGTTTGGTAGCATCCTGTCTGCTTCATCAATAGCATGTGTCAGGAAAAAGACGGACGAGATTCACCCGCTAACAAAACACAAAATCACCCCCTGTCCATGTTTAATTACACAGAGCTGGCCATTTAACCCCACCACCAATTCATTCAGCTCGTGTGGGCTGGCTGAAGGCAATGACAAGCTAAAACACCATTCCTAGTTCAGTTCACAGAAGTAAAAAAAAAAACGACAACCTGCTAATGGACAGAGTGGTTTATTACCAGTTCAATCATTCTAGACATGTTTTTAGCTAGCTAGTCCTGGAGTTAGTGCCCACCCCTATAAGCTATTAAGGTAGCCATCCACCAGGGGTAGGCAGGTAAAACTGTCCCCTCTAATGCTACTCATACGTCATCCGTAAGCTGTTAGGAAGTCGTCCGCCTCAGGCAGAGATGAATGATAATGCCTTCCAGTGTTTCAGTTAAGCGTTCCTCTCTCTTCACTTATCTTTTTTATTTTTTATTTTTTGTAGTAAGAAAGTGTGACAGCTTGCTAGCACTGGCATTACATTCTTATTGATTAAGCCCACAAAATGACTGATTGTTGTTGCTGCTGTGTGTGTGTGTGTGTGTGTGTGTGTGTGTGTGTGTGTGTGTGATTTTAGCTTTAACAAAAGGAGACAATACTTATTTGAATTGGCAATGAGAGCAGACACTATCCCTGGGGACGCTGCACACATTGCCACATACAAAATGGCAGATGGCATGCAGTTTGAAACGTCTTTGTCAAAGGCAAACAGCGAATCCAAAGCATTAAAACATTACAGTACCATGGTAGGAGATCAGTGCAGTTGGTGTCAGCCTGCTCTCAGGGAACATACTAGGAAAATAATGGCACATCTCTGATAAAGAGCACACTCATGCACACACACACAACATACACAGACACACCTGAACAGTGGACTTGACTACCAGTATTTACTGCCACTGGCAGGTCAGTGAGACTGGGTTGGGCAGGTAGGAGTGGCTGCAGCAAGATCAGCACCAAAGATAAAATCAGCAGAGAGAGAGAGAGAGAGAGAGAGAGAGAGAGAGAGAGAGAGTGTTGTACCTTCTACAGTTTGTTTCTTCAGCTTGTACATCCACAAATAATACTCATCATGTTTATTCTTTGTGGATGTGCGATGAGTCATCTGACAACTCATACAAATGTGATTATATTGCAACATTTCTATCTTATGTCCTTCATGTATATACAATATATTGTATAAAGGCTATATATAGCAGGTAAAATAAGTATTGAACATGTCACCATTTTTCTCAGTAAACAAAGATTCTATAGACCCATTTACTGCTGACATCACACCGATGTCACCAACATATCCACACCTAGCTCATGCTGCAGAAGTCCCGTTTAGCCCCATTTCTGACATAAATAAATGATAACTTTTGCAATTATTCTCATGACTCAATATTGTTTTACCTGCTATGTGTCCTAGATGATAATGTTTCCTGTCCTTTTTTTGTGAGTGGGAATACAACGCATAAAACTTTTGCCATTTTGGTCAGTTTTAGGCAGACATACACATTCTGGCACGACACCCCCTTGTACTTATGTCTGCTAACAAAACAAAACGAGACCATTGTATTGGTGTCTTTGCCTGTCCGACATTGACTTACTTTCATTCACTTCCACTCCCAAAAACTACTGCAATTATATGCCACATCATGGACCTTTCTGGAATTATCCTTATACAAATAATTAGTGGTGTCATATCTCGTATGTAGTCTTGTGAATTACGATCGAGAGACTGCACTTTGCTTTGCACACAATTTTAATTGTATTTTGCATTTGAGCAGCGTGTGTTGGCCGTGGCTTCCGTCAGAAATAGACACTGCGCTTATATTTAGCGAAGTAGAGTGGAGAGCCGCTTCTGGGACGCTTCCAACAATAGGTCAGCTCCGGAGGCCGCGTCGGAGCCGAAACGCGTCACACACACGCACCCAGTGGAATTCTGGGTTTACACCTAACGACTTCCATGTGATTTAACTGTTGCAGACAAATTTCCAATGTCGGAATCAAATTACGAGATCGCTAGAGTTGTAGTGCGCTCCCGTCATCTCAATCGTTTGGTGTAAGGTGACAATCGGAACTGTCAGTCTTTTTCTGACAAAATCAAACATGTTTAATATTATATTCAGTCTTCATGCAAATAGTGAAGTAGGAGGGGATCAGCACACAGCAGAGCTGTGGTGTATTTTGAAAAATGCTGAAGTAGGCGATGGGCCGAATATTCCAAAATACACGTATAGTCAATAAGGGTTGTCTACATTATGTAACAAATCCATAGAAGCCTAAGTATCAGCATTAGTCCATGTGCCCTTCATGAAAGCCAAAAAAGTATGTTGCCAATACCCTTCTCTACATAGCCTACAACTATGTAAGGAGACAAAAAACAATGCCGCACTTCAAAGTGCTTTGACTTTTCTATATAGAGACGGTAGTAAGAATGAGTGAATGGATACCAGTGAATGAGTAGCAGTGTACATACAAGAAAAGGACATATCAAAGGGATGTTTCTGAACTTCCAGAGCAGTTCAATATAGACTAGGGGCCAGATTTACTAAAGGTTTGCGTGAGCAAAAACGTGCAAACTTGATAGTACTTGCATCATATAAGATGATCTACTAATGGTGTGCACGGAGGATGACGTCTTTCAAAAGTGCAAAGATGCTACATTTGCTACATTTGTCGTAATGAAAATGCTATTTGTTTCAATGCTAATGTGAAAAATAATGGGAGGGGAACATGCAAATACATTAATTTACTGCACGCAATGTGATCAAGACTTCAAGCTATTGCAAACGCACCTATATTTAATACCTTTGAATGGAAAGTCAAACCAAGTAGGCTCTGGTTAGGACTGAGATACATTGTTTTCCTTACAATAATATAGAACATCTGCATGATAAACTTTAAATATCTGCTTTCCAGCACTTATAGTATACAAAAGGCTTCTGTATAATGGGAATAAGTGTGTGTGTGTCTATTGGTGTTTGTGTGTGTGTGGTTATTGGGGACTTAAGTTAAATAGTTTTTAGTTGACTACAACCTAACATAACATAGTATAACCTACAGCAACCAGAAAAAAAACATAACAATAATAATACATAATACATATTAAATAATAATAATAATAGCCCAGGCTTTTATTTGCTTCAACCAATAAATAAAACAGTCCTTTATTTAAAAGAGGCTTCTATACGGGACAGGTGTTTATTTTATTTCACACATAACTCACACATAACTGTAAGATAAACGGTGTGAAAACGAAGGTAAGAAAGTAATAACAGGTTTTAATGACACTAGGAAGTATAAACAGAAACATAAACACAGTTAGCTTTAGCAGTTACAAATAATAACCTGCAATGGGTGAACACAAAATCACGGTAGATAAGGACAGGGGAGCAATCAAGGGACGAGGAACAGGTGACGGAGGCCCTGATTGCCACCTGTCGCAGATCGGCTGTCAGCACTCTGGGAACGGTCGGAGGGCGCGGCCCCGCCGAGGGACGCCAGCATGACAATAACTGTAGGAAAATATGGGAAATATAATACAATTGATCATTTAAACCAGTATGAATATTATTTGTATGAATTGAGAAATTACATAATAGGTTGTTTTTATCCCTTATTTACTCTACAAACAGAATTCAGTTCACTAAATAACAAGCTTTGTAAATTGTTGCATTGTATATTTTTGATACTGCTATTAAAACATCTGCGCAGAGGATTACAGTAAGTCACACATACTGTACTGCCTGTGAGCAACACACCTGTCAATGCTCGGCATAACCTACAGAAAAGTAAAGGGGTGAAAAGTTCATCTAGCATTAACAATTATATTTTGTAGCCAGAAATTTAAAACAAACAAAGCCTACTTAATAATATGCCTCTTTATTGCTGCCTTCCTACTTATCTGTGCCACTCTCCACACACTATATTGACAAAGCTACCATTAAAAAATATGAGTGGTCCAAGCAGCTTAGAACTAGCTCAAGTAACCGGTGGGCGAAAATGTTATAGTCTACCTCCAAAGAACAGTATGGAAACAGACCAAGCTTCTAATTGAGACCTGCTTTTATTTGTCAAAACATCTAGCCTCTCCGTCAGTAAAATGGGCAGGCGTCTATTTGGGACCCGGCTTTAACTTGTTTAATGATATTCTGAGATAGTTTTTGTTTTACCTACGGCATTAACTTTCTCACAGATACTCTTCCATATGGAGTTTTATCTTGTTACGTTCACTTTAGCTCGCTTTATTTGTTATTTCAACACCTCTAATTCCATCATATTGAATTTGCGTTTGACCTTATGGTCAGACTGCTTTGTGTCCCAAATCTCCATGGCAGGAAACCACCAAAACATGTAAACTTTTCATTTAAATACTGCCGCCTTTGTGGTGTTTGCACCGGTTGTCATTTACGCAAAAATTCTTAGTTGAGCACCCGTAATAGGTATTAAAATTACACGTGCAGTATTACACAATGCCCACGCAACTTACAAACAATTTTATAAAATAAAAAATATGAACACCACACAAGGGATTTATATATATATATATATATATATAATCTCTGCTGGAGCGGCCGCCCCCACAAACCGACTACGGATAATTGGATAAG
>JAODOY010068076.1:0-16493 GCA_025399855.1 Forbesichthys papilliferus
CACCATGCCACACATTTGTCTTCTTTTGGTTTCGGGATTACTAAGCGCGTTCGCAGCTCATTGCTGCCTCTCATAGTTCATTGACGGCACTATTTTTTGAGATCGGAGCATAGTTATAGGTATATTTTTCCGAGTCGACGGTATATTTACCAAATCTACGTATTAAGTAACCGGTTACGTCGACTAATCGTCCCAGCACTACACACGTGTACAGAATGAGCGCTCACTGGGAAGATGCCAGCCACAGTTCCCAGTAACAGCAGGGCGTGGTGGTGGATTTGTGGCACGTCTGACACTCTCACGCACTGCACCACCAGCTCTACGTTGAACTTATCTTCGTCCAGGATGTCTAGGAGGCAGGGGAAACATGGCTTTTAGTTGAGGAGCGGTAACAACCTGGAGACCACCAAGCTGACATTGTTACACATGAATGTACAAGCGGTAGTCATAAGGAACCCCCCCGCCCTAAAGCGACCCCTTCAGAAGGTGTGTCTCTGTCCCAACACAATGGGTCCTGTCATACCTGGCGCAACTGGTCCCCCATGAGGAGACAGTTTGTGGCAGACGTTGAGCAGACAGCTCAGGAGAAGCTGTTTGGTGTACTCCATGTTGACTTGCTCTGTAGCTCCTGGCTCCAGGCTCCTGAACACACAAGTCACAACATGTAGAGATGTTGGTAGAACACAGGTCAGCCAGTATAGACCACAGTGTTCCAGCCTATATGCCAACATGAATAATGGTTGGAAAGCTGTATAGTGCATCTTGAAGGAATAGAATAGGACAGGCCTGGGCAAAGTCAGGCCCGGGGGCCGGATGCGGCCCTTTGATACGTTTTACCCGGCCCGCCTGGTACATCAAACATTTAAAAATAATAATACAACATAAAATTACTCGACGAGCTCTGCAAAATGTTTATGTTTATTGTAAAAATGGTGTTGCATAGGAATAGCCTATATGCATACATATGCACGTTATCAAAGTTAGCTATTTTGTGTTGTATTTTTAAAAATGTGCATGTTTGTTAACAAAGTAACGTGGCCCGTGAAGTACTCTGACATTTTCAATGTGGCCCCCAAGTGAAAATAATTGCCCACCCCTGGAATAGGAGGTTACGTTGCAGAGGTGGCTTTGAAATTATCTTCGTCATAAATTCTTTCATAACCATATTGGAAGGATCCATGTTCAAATTCAGTTTTATTTACATACAATTTAGCAGCGGTTGGTTGAGCACTATACATGCATTTCAACCTCCGTGGACAGGAGCGGATTGGTCGTGCCCATTTGATTGAACATTCCTCTAACGTGCCACTGTAAAGCACGGTTTACCTGGAGAGGAGGCCAAAGAGAGCTGGCACCAACATCTGGGCTCTCTTCAGCTTCTTTTTGTGCTGTAGCAACTCCAGGATCAGAGTGACCCTCTGCCAGGACACAGACCCTGCCTCTGGTGTGACATCGCCGCTGTCCTGGGCTTTCCTACAGGAAGGACAAGGAGGGGCAGGTAAAGGTCAAGTACACTTATGTGAAGCTACCACACTACCATTGTACAGAGCGGATTATGCGATTTACAGTCAGGCATGTATGGAAACACAGAAGACTGCGTTTAAAAAAAAAAAAGTTTTACCTAAGCTGAATTTTGTTTCTGCGAGTCTGCTGTACAGTAACCGTGACCTTTGGCCTTTCTGGAGGTGCGAGCTCATTGGCAACCAGGTCTGCATCCACCGCAAGCTGTGGTGCGGCAGAGAAAACGCCTTTTAAAAACACACTGCAGGATATATCCACTGTCACATAGCGTGTTATTCAACATGCGGCGCATCACAAATGGTGACTTCCTCTTAAGACTAGATTGTGACACTAGATTGTGGGAGTTGCCATAATCTCACTCCCTCACCCCTTTGAAGATGCTAGTGATGGTGCTGGATACTAGACAAGAGCTGGTCTCCACCAGGGTGTCAAACATGACCGCCAGCAGCTTCTGCTGAACCTTCGGGTCTCCCAGGGCTGTGTAGAACTCCTTGGTTACCTGCACAGAGACAAAAAGAGGTTAGGTCGTTGCTGTACACAGATGGCGCACAAACCGCGTGGTCCTTAAGAGCGCTCACCTGCTCCAGGGCCATGACCTGGAAGCTGGGGATGTCCGAGTACGGCTGGGCGGCCGTCCTCATCGTCCTGACGAAGAGCTCCAGGCAGGCCGGGTCCTTCGCCAGCAGAGGGGCCGAAGCCTCGTTGTACTTGCCCAAGACCTGCTCCATCAGCTGGGCCTCGTTGCGCAGGAGCGTCGGGGGTTCCGGGCCGCTCTGCTCCAGGAGACGGTCCAGCAATGGCAGCAGGGCCGACAGCACTGACTGGGGAGAAGGAATGGTTAGCTACAACAATGTTGAACCGCAAAAGGTTCACACATCCGTCTTTCACCCCATAAACCTATTCACTCGTTTGTAACCCTATTGCCTCAATAGCATCAGCATTTCCCACATTACCTCCCCGTTGACCTGTCCCAGAGCTCTTAGCAGGGTGATGGCGGTGTAGGATGGGCAGCCGGGCGCCTGGATACACTGGAGGAGTTGGCTCATGGACACCTGTAGCTTGCCAGAGGCTTTGCCTTTGCCCGAGAGGCTCTCCTCATTCAACACGCCGAGTGCCTGCGTGTGGAGGTCAACACAGTCAGCGGGAGAAGGAGAGAGGCGCTCCTTCACGCGTGCAGCGAGCGCACGGCTGTGGGCTCACCTGCACTATATGGTCGGGGTCGGCGAGGATCTCATCGCTGTTCTTCAAGATCCTCTCCGTGAGTGGCTGCAGAGGAGAGGCGGAGGCTGCCGACAGGCTCCGGAGGACGCCGAGGGCCGCCCTCCTCACCTCGACCAGCGGGGAGCACAGGCAGCCCAGCGAGGACAGGACCACTGAGGAGAGGACACACATGTATCTGAAGCAGTAACCGGATTTATGCATGCTGTTGTGTCATGTTGCAGATGTTTTGTCTAACGTCCTAACATGAAACCTCCACACATGGTAGCATCAAGGCCACAAGAACTCATTCTGGGAAACCCTCATAATCTCCTGTTTTAACAACAGATGCTTTGGGAGGTGTGTAGTGTCCATCTCGAGGCCAATGTACAAGGGTTAAAGTCACAACACCAGCAGCTAAAACCTAGTAAGCAGCCCCGTCACACACGCACAATATTGCTTCAACTGTGGGCACATGGGTTTTATCACTCTGTCACGAGTCCAGGTGATAAGCATAATGTGCCAGTTCCTGTAGGCCCCCGGTATCTCACCTCTGACCACTGAAACACCAGAGATGATTTTCAGACCGGGCCACGACGATGCATCCCGTGCATGCAGCAATAACACGCAGGGAGGCGCGTGTTGTTAAGGCGCTATACCTGGAGAGCTGGCTGATGCCAGGGCTGCCAGCGTGCTGGCGGACATGGCGCCGAGGAGGCCCCTGCCAACGTAGAGGGCTTGGGTCTGCAGAATGCCACTGACCCTCACGTCCAGCTGATCGCCCTGGTTGGAGCTGTAGCCCCACACCACGCACAGGAACTTGAACAGAGACATGGGCTCACACAGGTGCACCTAGGAGGGAGGGGTCTGTTAGTTCCATGAGTTCCAGCTTCAGCTTAGCTGGGTAAAAAAGGTATAGTCAGCTATTGTAAGCTAATACACTGTCAAATTGTCAAAAACAAAATATCTACTTGCAATCCAATGTGTGTGTGTGTGTGTGTGTGTGTGTGTGTGTGGGGAAGGGGGGCTTTTGGGAAAGAACCCTATTGCATTGAAGGGAGGAGGTGCATTTGTTTTGCATTCTTGCCAACGACAGAGCCTTCTGCCCTTTCACACCAACGCCATGTTGCCACATCCACAAGGCAACGGCAGACAAGACAGGCAGCGGTACCTGGAACAGCAGCTTCATGAGACCTCTGAAGTTGCTCTCCATTGGTCCCTTGCTGGCGCCGCTGACAACGACGCCAAAGAGGCGGCAAAGGAGGTGCAGGTAACAGCAGGTGTTGGTGTCCATCTTCTCCACGTTCCACCACATGTCACCTGATGAGAGGGAGGTTAAGGGTTGGAGTCTATGGAGCGGCGAACAGGGCTTTTCACCCGCCCCGCCCGATTAGACAAGCCGAGACACAAGTTACGCTCAAACAGAAGTCATAAATCAGCGTGCTTTACAGATGGGCTTGGTGTGTCACCTTTGAAGGACGCGTCAAAACACTTGAGGGAGCAGATCAAAGCCCTGAGCAGCGAGAGCATCACGTGGCTGTACTCGCCGTCCGCCCTGCGCTTGTTCCCGGCGGCCTGCAGGTAGACAAGCAGGGCATCGGAGAAGGAGCCGGGAGCAGCCGCTGGCCTCTTAGGGTCCTGCCACACAGAGAAAGGGAGGAGGATGAATGTCATGGAGATGCAGAAATACACAGCAAAGACTGCTTAGAGCAATCAGTTTGGCTGCCCTTGTGTGTCTCAGCGGTCGATACAGGCGTTAAGAAAACGGTGGTCAGCAACACGCATTGCACACGCTGCTCTATCACCACACTACCCCTAGGCACACATGGCTATCTACCCCTATACGGTTTACAGTGTTTCAAACAGATAGTAATAACCGACGTGCATCTTTAGAAACATTATACGTTTTAGAAAAATAATTCACGGTTCAAACAAAGTGACACATCTCTCTCTTGTGAAGGAACCCCGGGACACATTACAGCATATACAGTATGCATCTACATCTGTCTCTCTGACCTCCTCGGTGCCTGCTGTGGTCAGCTGCAGGAGCGGAGGCTCCAGCATGGCGTACAGCCGCTGGGCGGTCAGGAGGTGCTGGGTCTCACTGAGCTCCCCCAGGCCCTGCAGCAAGGTCTGGCTGAGCACCAGGAAGGCTGCCCTCTCCCTGAGGCCAGGACCGCGCAGCTGCTCCAGTGTCTGGGCCAGGTGATCCAGCTACACGGCAGAGGACAGCCACCATCACAATGTGTGTGTGTGTGTCAAAAACACACACCAACAGATTTAATGTGTGTGTGTTAAATGATGTGTAACACATCATTTGCATAATAACTGATTTTCCTAAATAGTCTATGCAAATGACAGGCAGTATAATTTTAGGTTAGGGTATAAGTCACATTTCATTGAACAAACCACCCAATGAAAACAGTATTTTTATAAAAAATAAAAAACTCAAAATGCACAAAATAAGTCCATCCATCCATCCATCCATCTTCTCCCGCTTATCCGGAGTTGGGTCGCGGGGGCAGCAGCTTCAGCAAGGGACCCCAAACTTCCCTTTCTCGAGCAAAATCAGCAAGCTCTGACTGGGGGATCCCGAGATATGACTTGAGATGTTCCCAGGCCAGTTTGGAGATATAATCTCTACACCTGGTCCTGGGTCTTCCACAAGGCCTCCTCCCAGCTGGACGTGCCTGGAACACCCCAAGGGAGGCGCCCAGGGGGCATCCTTACCAGATGCCCGTACCACCTCAACTGGCTCCTTTTGACGCAAAGGAGCAGCAGCTCTACTCCGAGTTCCTCACGGATAGCTGAGCTTCTCACCCAATCTCTAAGGGAGAAGCCAGCCACCCTCCTGAGAAAACCCATTTCGGCCGCTTGTACCCGTGATCTTGTTCTTTCAGTCATGACACACCCTTCATGTCCATAGGTGAGGGTAGGAACACAAATTGCCCGGAAGATCCGAGAGCTTTGCCTTCCGGCTCAGCTCTCTTTTCGTCACAACGGTGCAAAAAATCAGTGTAAAATATAATTTGCATAATGGCTTCATGCACTTTACAGCCATTCGAGTATTGCAATGTGGAGGAGATGCTTGTGTGTGCTGTTGATTGGCACTCACAGCATCTCTCTTGGAGAAGTGCTCCATGGCAGCCAGGTTGCTGGTGAGGGTGGAGATGAGGCGGTCGTTGGCCACACCCACAAACTGCGGGTCGGAGCATTGCTTCATCAGCTTCTGCAGCTCTGGGGACAGACAGAATGCCTTGTGAGGTGGAGTACAAAACACCTTTACCCCCCTTAATGTTATTTCTAGCGCCAGGCAATTACTTAAATATCGACTGCAATTTTGGCTCTAAAAAACATTTTGTACATTGTACGTTTGTAAGTAAACTGTGATACCCCTCCTGGGTGAAAGTTCAATTGGAGAAGCATTTAAAAATATTTCAAAGCTACAGTGTAAATGCAAGCTCTCTCCAAAGTCGACGAGTAATCACCATTTCAACCTCGACCAAAATAATCGTGATTGCGATCATTTTCCATAACAGAGCTGTCACTGCTGCACCGCTGATGCTTGTTTGTCTAGCAGGGTGTATTACCGCACCTTTATGCCAGTCCTTGGTGAGCGGGTGTTGACTGACAGCTCGACACTGGGCCACACAGCAGGTCAGCTGCAGCTCTGGGGAGTGCGGCTGTGCCGTGGTAATCACCAGGAAGGGAAGCAGGCTCCAGCCCACACGCTGGCCCAGAGCAGAGTTACACCCTCCTAGACTGGGCTCAGCCAGGAGCCGCACTGCATTCTGAAGCACCGGAAGCCTGGGAGGGAAGGGGACAGCACCATGGTGACACAATGACAAGACAGCAGGATGCTGGCTCTTACTGACCCATGACATTTATTATGCTAAATATACATTACAAAGAGAAACTCCTTTTGCTAGATTAATGTCACCATTTTCATTGCATCGCTATTGGTATTAATTGTTCAAACAGCAAATGCATGTATTGATGCAACACCATCTGTAACAAACAATACTGACCACTGGCCAGACACGGACAAGTCCACTCTTTGTAGCAGAGACAGTAAACAGGAGACAGTGTCTTCTGGGTCCAAACTGCCGGCGTACATCTAACAATACAACGGTGCATACGGTTAGGGCTGAGCGTCAATGATAAATGATGGAGCGGCCTGGTCACTGTCTTACCTCCAGGGCTTTGAGAGCAGAAAACACCACCTCTGGTATGTCGTCCCTCATCCTGTCCAGTAGCGCCTCCTTCAGGAAGGCATTGTCCAGATTCTCCTGCTGAAATGTATAAATTCATTTACCAGAGCTCCTGAATGCTTTCTATGTGCAAGTGGTATTTCGTTGCACAGCGAGGCGGGCTTCCATGCCAGTGCACTGGTGTGCAGCGTGTCGTGTGTGGAGGGTCTCCCACCTGTCCAGAGGAGATGACGCTCCTCAGATGCTCTACAGCCATGGTCCTCACCGAGGGCAGGGGGTGCTTCAGGCTCAGGAGCAGGGAGGTGTCCGACTCGCCCAGGATCTGACGTGGAACACGCAACAGGTGTGTTAGCGCGCTGCTTCGCTCACGGTATCCCAGGCACAACAACATAGGGGCGCTCTGATTCACAGGGCCCGTTTGGGAGTTGGGCTGTCTTCACCTGGTGTTTTCCACTGCTCATGGTCAAGGAGATGAAATGGTGGAAGAGGTGCTTCTCTTCTTCGTTGCTGACGTCGCAGACGTGTTCCGTCAGCGCCCAATCCAGCGCACCGGAGTACCTGAGGACAAACGCCGTTAGCAGCCCTTTCTGAAGGTTATAACGATACATAGAAGCAGAACATTTCGCATTCAGAGTCCTAGCGAGACTTACTTGGCTTCAAACAGACGCACCAGGGGCAGCAAACGCTGGTGGAGAGAGGCCAAGAGCGCTGCAGAAGGCTGGCTCTGACCCAGGTACTCATCCAGCAGGAGCCTAGGAACCATGCATTTGAATAGGGGCAATACCGAACATCGTTTCACAGGCTAAAGATGTTTCCAAGAGGATTGGCACTGGTAATGACTGCTAATTACAACAAACATTTGATGACACAAATGGCAGCCCTCCGTTTGTTTTGGAACTGGAAAATCGAGACAGGCATTTGCCAGGAAGGTGTTAAATTAGGGCTGCACGATTTGATCAAAAAGTGATATCGTGATTAGTTTGGCAAATATTCAGATTACAATTTGCCATTTTCAATGTCATCACACTTAAATCACGCCCGTAGCTATAAGTACAACACAGATTGGCAAGTTAAATTGTTACATGGTCACAGACACCATGATTTCAAGCTAGTTAAACTGAAGCTCATGAGATAAGGGTGGTCTCACTAGGCTAATATAGAGTATTGTATATCCTAAGCAGATAATGAATTGATGCTGATGCGCTTATTGTGACATCTAGTGGTAGAAGATCATATTGAACAACTTAAATGAGCAAAACAAAAAACAAAAAACATGAAATATGTAGCAATTCAATTAAATTAAACTAAATCTCAATATGATATACTGTAGGTACATTTATCCAAAATACCAAAATCTAAGGCTTTCTGCCAGCCCATCAAACATGCATTGTCTATATATATAGGCTAGTAAGTTGGGCCTTTTTTCCAGACATTTGATACAATTACCAAATGCTATACAATGTGTTTGGCTTTACCAGAGACATGACGCAGTTATATGGGGACAAACACTTCTTTTTCTTTTCTTGTGTTCTCCAAACCTCGCTCCTTTGGATTCGGAAACCTTAACCAAGCCGTTGAGGAGACGAAAATACAGACAACGAGCTGCCTTCACACAATCAAAGTAAATGGAGAGCGATCTACTGCTTCCCTGCGGTTGGCGTGGTTTTTAGGATAGGTCTGTTATTTATATAGTTCTATGATTAGACCATGTCATGCTCCTCAATGCAGGGAAGCCTATATTGACTTTATTGTGGGTTTGCCCTTGCATGCAGCATAGAGATGATACACGTAGGTTGTCATGCACGCAGTGTGTGAAGATTAATTATGAATAAATTGCAGGCTTTTACGGTAACATAATCGCACAATGCCACACCGCGGTTTAGATTGCGATGCGATTAATTGTGCCGGCCTATTTTAAATGCAGTTGGTGAATTTGACGTTGTCCTCCTCTTACTTACCTAGCCACTGTGCGATCTAGGTCCTTGGTCAACGGTACGGCCTGCAGGACAGACTCAAACAAACGGTCATGGCTGGGAACAATAGAGTCTTCGGACTCCGTTGTATCTGGAACAAGCAAGAGAAAAGGTAATTTATCAGTTAGTTGGATTATTGTTATGATGATGTTTCACTGTGGACAGAGTGCAATGCATAAGGCAGGTGTCTTTGTGTCAACACGCCACAGCGTGGCCATACTTCTCACCTGAACGGGAGGAGACTACATCATGGACCAGGTGAGGCAGCAGATAGCGGAGCAGAGGAGTGACGTCGTGGAGCGGGGCCATGTTCTGGAGGGTCACCACCAGGGAAGACATGGAACACAGGTGGCCGAAGGCTCTGGGCGACAACACGCGTACAGCGTTATATTCTGGGAACTATTAGCATCACAACTCCTAATGGCCACTGCAATCTTTCGCTATTTCGCCTGTTTCACTGCCCACGTGTGGGCGTGGCTTTTGTTTTTTGTTGTTTTTAATCCATTGTTATAAACGTATGCATACACCATACGTTCCTGAATGTGAGACAGCAGTAACAGAGGAGTGAAATTCAGTAGTAACTTAGCTTTGGGCCTACAACAGCATGATCGCTTTTTTTTTAACCAATGAACACTGACAATCTATCTCCGAAACTATTAATCACTATGCTTTTTAACATTTGTATCATTATACACATTTAGAGATACATCAGAAAGGTATGAACTGACGTCAATTATCTATTCTCCTCTATTGCTAGTAGGAACAATAGTGTGGTAGGAACCTTTGAGTAAAGAACATAAACAAGAAACGGACAAGGAGCTCTCCCGATAGGCCAGTGCCTCACAAAACTTGTTCTAATTTGCATATGTTCACTCGGGTTCGAAAAGGTTTCCGACTTCGCTCAAAGATCAGCACTGCCACCTATCCCACAATCCCCTGCAAGCGCAGTCACATGACTCCACTGAAAATGAATGGGAGCAAACCTTCTCCATCAGAACTTCACAGTGAAAAGAACACGCAATAGATTCCTAGTTTACACCAACCTGGGTCCTGCGGCACCCTGCTTTTGGTTTTGCAGCAGCACAATGAAGCAGCCCAGGCCCTCTGTAGCCAGCACAGGCTCTTTGGCCAGAGACTTGCTGATCTGCAGGGCCAGTGTGTCCACCAGGCTAGCCTCCATCACAACCTTCACGGCCAGCTGACAGATGACCATGTAGGTAGCTGCCTTGTAGTCCGTCAGGGACGACTTCAGCCCCTACGGTGGGCAAGCAGCGTTCAATAATAGTGATTTCGATGAGAGCTGTGTTGCCCTCGCCAATAGCCATGGCAAAGGCAAACACTTACCTTCTGAACGTATGGCAGTAGTTTGGATATGATGGTGTCTGTGACTCTCTCTACGGCATCCAGCGCTGAAACAATGGTGGAGGCGTAGAAGGAGAAAATCACCCTTAACTGGGCACTATTGCCCGTGTGCCCAGAATAACCCTGCAAAAATAATATTTTCCATTAGCTTGTTTTAGGACTTATGGAAAAATGCATGTGTTTGCAAACAACAGCGGGCCCTACAGAACTTAACGTAGGTGATGCAATATAGCATCAGTTCTATTAGAATGTATTAGAAAAGCAAAGGCTTTGCACAATGGACAATATGGTTTCACTCTTCTCCCGACCTTTCTACTGCAAGAGTGGACTTAACAGGCTTCGCTGGTTCACAGGTTTGTCCAATCACCTGTCAAGTACTTTTTGAAAGCGCCTGTCCTTTTAACACAGTTTCTATGGACGGCTCCCCAGATGGATGTGTCTAACAGACACAGATGTCTGGCATATTAGGTTAGCAGTGTAAACCTTTCAATATATGGCAATTTCACATATAGTGCTCCAAACAACAACAACATTGAGAATGTTCTCATCTCATGGCCATCACCAAGTGCAGTTTACCTTGATTGCCTTAGTGACTATGGTGCAGATGAAGTCCATGAAGCCTAGGTCTTTGTAGCAGTGAGTGATCAGGGTTCCTCGGGCCAAGGGTATTCCATTTGTCTGAACGAAGCCACAGTGTGGATGTGTATGACATATTGGAGTTGTAATGTACCAGTTACAATGACAATCCCTCTGAGATTGTAAGGTGATTTAGGGCTTTAAAAATACACTTGACTCAAAATATTCCCACAACTATGCCCACTTAGGGCATTTGCAAAACTTACAGTTGCAAAAAAAAGTAGTAAAAAATGTATAATATGCATCATTACTGGACGATGGCTAGGCTAATTACGACATATATATATATATATACACACACATACATACATACACAAATAAATAAAAAAAACAAACCTGTATGTTTATTAGCCAGTTCCAGCGGTTGGTAGGGTCTTTGATATTTAGGAGCTGTATTACCTTGGCAAACAGCTTAGTTTCATGATATGGCAGGACACAGGATACCAGACTGTCAACGTTGTACAGCTGGATGTGGAATCTAAAATTGCACAAATACAAACCATTTCAATGTTACCGATACAGAACACTGTAAGCTTGTTTGTGCCATTCAGGGTATATAGAATTTGATTTAAGTAACAGGAGCACTTTTTTATATTTAAGCAGCCTCCTGTTATTAGTGTTTAAATGTAATGTAATGCTTTTTTTTTTTAAAGTAAGTTTTTAATACTAGTCATGTTTTTTTTTTTGGTTCATAATGTATGTTTGGTCATTAAGTATGTTATATTGTCTTATGGACATATACATTCCTACATCTTTTAAGAGTAAACGCCGAATGTATATTTAATGTAGAATAAAACATGAGCCATGTAGACTACGTATTTCAAGTATTGTGGCTTGAAAGAAAATGCCAATGCAAATGTGGTAAAAATAAATAACAGGAAAACACATTTCTGAAATCAGCTAGGATATTGGTAATGTTTTACAGCTTGTATTCATTACTTTGATAGCACTACCATAAACTAAATTAAAATAATACATTTAGATGTTAATTTAGCAGTGTTGCATACCTGTGTACCAGCCACTCTATACACTTTTGGGCTGGCTTGAGAAGGAAATAGGGGGAAAGGCGTGTGAGGAAGAGTGAGATGCCTGCGTCTAGGTTTTTATTTATCTCCTTAGATTGTACACTCCTCTCTAATGTCATGGAGTCCTTGCTGAATAGAGTGTCTTGGAACGGAGAGAAAGCTGGCTCAATACCCAATAGCTCGTCCAGTCCAGTGCAACCTAAAGGAGAGGAAAATAGAGCATGTGTTTGCAAGGGGGGAAAATATTTAACTGAAGGAATACAATCAGGTTGGACAATTCAACACGGACTGCATATGTTGTCACGTTTACAGCATTTGGCAGACGCTTTTATCCAAAGCGACTTACATGTACATCTCACGTTTTATAACAAAACAAAACAAAAAATAAACACAATACAGACTTACCAAGAGCATAGAATGTGCTTATGTCAATAGTAGCAGCATCGCTCGGGGTGAATAGTAAGGAGGCAACCTCCTTACGAGTGAGTAGGCTCGGGTCATTCTGAGGCAAGGCAAGTCTCTCTAGTTGGTGGGCTAGAGATGTCATTATAGCTGATTCAGTCTAAAAAATAAATTAGATTTACAGTTTACATGTACGCGTAATTGAATGGCACTATTACTTGATTTGTTAAAGTTGAGGAGCTCTAGACTAGGATAGTTTGTTCTTTTTGATTTTATAGTGACCTCATATGTGTATCTAGTCTACGAAGACGTGATACTTGATACACCAGAAATGAACATTAACACATATTAGTAGAGGCATTAACATAACATCCTTAATTTACAATGTGCCGTGAGCCGCGAAACGAACAGTCGCGTCAGTAAACTCACAATCATGCTTTAATGTGTACATTAAAGAGTAATTTGTATAATTAGTTATAGTTACATATTATAATAAATAAGCTTACAACACGTTAAGGAAAAACCTTACCTGATTTCAATACATAAATTTCGTACGCACATGTGTGCACGTTGTTGGTTACGACCGTGACCTCGGACCGACAGTTTAACATCCGGTTCACATACTGCATCGTTTGTGTACTCTTTTTGTTTGTGTGTAAAAAAATGTTTTGGCAATTATATGACAAGTTTATGTGCTCTATATATATTTTAACAGATATAGAGAGAAATATATAGAGTTAACAAAATAACATTAAACGTAACCGAAGTTTTACGCGCAACAGCTATTTATTACTCCCGCCACAAGGTCGCGGTAATGCACCACCATCACCGCCGCATCTATGAAGAGCGGCGTTGTCGTCGCGTTTCAAAGTGTGACGGACGCAAACACTTCAAGTCATCTTCTATCCATGTGTCACGCCGTTGTCGTGTTGGTTTGCGCATTTCCTAACTGAATCGTAAGAAACCTAGTTAGTTTTTGTTTTAAGTTTTAAGTAAGATAAACTGTCGCATGCTAGCGACTTATCAGCCCGGTATCTGTGTTACTCACACATTTTTTTTAGTATAAGCCAAGTCAACGACTTTTATTAAGAGCTATTTTGTAGGTAAGTAGTCTTATATGTAGTTTTATAATAAAGTATTTATATGATTGATTCGAATGAACGTTCTCATGCTAGAAGGCTGACAGTTCGTTTTTCCCGGTCCGGTACCCCGCCCACTGTTAGTTCATTGGGTAGCCATCTGTACCGGCAACACTGATTGGCTGTGTTATTCCCTTTAACCATGCGTAGCACCTGTTTCAAAACAGGCTAACGATAATTATGGTGCTAAACCTGGTGTGTGTGTGTTTAGTTAATGCACATTTAATATGAAACGGGGTTTATCTTGACATGTTAGTTTAACACGGGGAGGAGTTATGTTTTATATTTTATGATACATTACTGTGTAATGGTATCTGTCAGTCAGCGTGACTGATATGATAAACAAAGACTGACAGTGTGACACAAATACGAACTTATTTCTCGTTAAGTTCAAAACTAATAGGCGTTTAAATATTATACATACATACATACATACATACATACATACATACATACGCGCACACACACACTCTACTAAACGGAAATCCATAAAAATTGTGCTTTCTTTATTTACAGTGGAATTTTCCCAATATCTAACTGGATCATGTCTTACATTTTTGTACACCTGCACAGGGTCGTTTGCTCTGTTGAACCCCACAGTAGTTGTGGCATTGCTATTCATAATGTTAGCTCTGTCTGTACTCTATAATAACCTTGCTCTTTTAGCGTGATAGCTAGAGTTTTATCCAGGCCGTTATGTCTCGTGGTGATTTAACCAAAGAACGTGATTACCCGTTTAATCCCGTTGGTCACAATTGTGACAGACAAAACGCTTTCATTTATAAGGCTCTAAAAAATGTCACATCATTTTGTATCAATGCATTTTCAGCAAAGATTTTAACAAATAAGGGTCTCAATGAAATGTGCACAGTATCACGTGGGCCCTATATTACCCTGGAATATGGCGCCTATGGTCCCTAATATGTCCCATGTTTCCCACGGTCCTATGTTCCTACAGTATGTTCCCAAAGTTATATTTATCCCCAAGTTATATTTATTATAAGTTCAAACATTGAACATCAAACGAAACAGTTCTAACCATATCTAATTTTTATTTGTTGCATGTTGCTCAGGAAATGTCTAATTTGTATGAATTCTGACTTTACTGTTTCCCACCGGTCACTATTGTGACGGGGTATAAAACCAATTGTTTTACTTATTTAACCAACATAAAATCCAAAAGGGCATAATGCTCGAGTGTTAGCGATGTCTAACGAGTAAAATGCATGTACTCAAATTACAAGGACAATGTTGTGATTAAACAGGTTACAGTGCCCCCAACTGGACACTAAAGAGAAGAGCATATAATTGGCTCAAGGTATGGGCTGGTTGGTAATCTGACACAGGCCTACCATCTTCAGGCTTTGTTTATGCCGCACAGAGGCTCACAAGAGCCTTAACGCTGTTTACCCAAGATGAATACATGTAAATGGTTCCCAGTCGTTTGCATGCATGGTTGGAAAAGAGATCAGATAAGCCACACACCTCCACACTGTCTGTAATTTTCCACCTGTCTCTTGTGACTAAATCAACTCTATTATGGGGCTTGATATATTAACTCTGCCTCATCTTCTATGTAATCTCTTCACTGAAATAAATACCATCTTGTGCCTGCACCTGTATACTGTAGCTGTTGTGTGCTACTGGGTGACAATGTGTCGAGTTTATTAGAGCACTATAACTGTAAATTGTACTTGTGTTTTATTCCAGAGGGACAGCATCTTAATGTCTAACGTGTGTGTGGTGGGGGGATTGGAGACCTTGTAAAGTTCTAATGCGTGACAACGTCTGTAAAGACTACACGGAGGTGGGAGGGGTCAGTAATCAGCTCTTCTGTCCATAGTGCTAGCAGGAAGTTAGCGCTGCCTGTTACAGTTAGCTTATAGTACAGTAAAGTGCTCTGCTGCTGCCGACGGCATTGCTGTGTGCGTGTGTGTGTGTGTTTGTGTGTGTGTGTGTGCGCGCGCACGCGTGCATGTGTCTGATGGAGTGGATGTCTGTCAGTGGGGGAGTGGATGTCTGTCAGTGGGGTGTCTGCTTGCAGTCCTTCACCCTGGAATGAGCTGCTCTGACGAAGAGGTGGATCTAGAGAGCTGGGGCTGGACTGACCTGTGTGTATTTGTCCTTTTGTTATTGTGTACATTTGTAGACTACTACAACTACTAGCATGTGGTTGTTTTCCCAGCAGTAGCAGTGTGGTGATAAGGGTTAATGTCGATGTTAAGCTTTGAGTAAAGATGCACAAAAGACAGTCAAGAGTCTTGAAGTATAGGTTGTTGCTGATAGGTTTAAAACGGGTTTATTTTTGTTTGATATTTGCTTTTAGTGCTAGTGCATTTCATATGTGCTGGTTGGCTCCAAAGGTCAGTGGTGATAATATGCTGGATTTGTTAATCTGCCGTTACTTTCCCAGCTTCGGAGTAGTGAGGCAATCCTACTTTTCCACATGATAAGTGTTGCAGTGCTAAAAGCACGGTTTTCAAAACACACTGGTGATGCTTTAGCTGCAGGATATTTCCGCCTTGCATGGCTGTAGAGTTTACATGTATGGTTATTCCATTATGTTGGGAATATCAGTAGCTGTTCCCTGTTAAACCGGCTTTGCAATGGACACTGGGAGAATACCATTCCAGTAGCACATCCACTGCAATCCTCTGGTTGTCGTTAACTGTGTAACTGTTAACGACCGGCTGCTATGATGGCTATAGGCTCCTCCTTTCATACCGTGTGTTAATGTGTTGTATTATGGCACGCTTCCCTCCCCTCCCTCCTTCAACGATCCTCTCCTCGGATCCTGGCAGCTCCAGCTATTCGTCGTCCGTGTCGGAGAAGGAGCGGCAGCACGTTGAGCCCGCACTCCAGCCTCCCGCCATGTCCCGACGTAGCCTGCGGCTGCACTCTCCGTACAGCGATGAGGGCCTGCCCTATGGCAGCGCGTCGTTCAGCGTTGGCGCGGCCAGCCGTGGTTATTAGAAGTAAGCAAGCCCAGCTTTTTCTTTCCTAACACCCCCCCCCCCCCCCCCCCAT
>JAODOY010068108.1:0-16492 GCA_025399855.1 Forbesichthys papilliferus
CCCCCCCCCCCCCCCCCCCCCCCCCCCCCCCCCCCCCCCCCCCCCCCCCCCCCCCCCCCCCCCCCCCCCCCCAAAAGGATAACATGACAGAAACATACAACTGGAAGGAAGCTCTCAACTGGAAATGAGTAAACACAGGCGTAAGGTCACAAACACACATGTACATGTGCACACATGTATACCATTTAGACGGTCACTCAAAAGAGTATACACACACACACACACACACACAGACACACACACACACACCGGGAAGTAATTCTGCTGTTTTCCAATGGCTGTTAGCATCGCCACTCATATGTATTTATCCATAATTTCTGGTCCTGCTGCCTTATTTGTACAGGTATTTTAAGCAGCAGGTTAACCATAGCATACTGATTTTACTGATTCTTTTTTCAGAAGACCTGTATACAGCCAGAGTCCTGTCGTTTAGTTTCTGTTAAATCACGTGATCATTCACTTGCTCCACGCCGGTGATCCTTTATATTGCCTATTATTATATGTGATCAAAGGGCAACGTTAGTTCTCTTCACCAAATACGATATTTTTGCCGATCACAAAGTAGTATTATTTTTAGGCAATTATTATTATAGTTTTATTATATACCTGGGAGAAAATACAGAGGTCCAGACCTCGGTGACTTCAATGGTGGGTACGGCATTGTACACAAGATTTGGACAGATTGTAGGCTGAGGCTGGAGCTGCTAACGTAAAAACGGTTTATTTAACCATAATGGTGGGGTTCAATGGTTTCTTTTGCTTGGTCCAAAGGGCAGGGGTGCACTCCATGCCCTGAGGGGCAGAAAAAAGCAGAGGGTAAGATTACAATTGTTTGTCCGTTTGGTCCGTAATTCATTAATACACTCCACCATATGGTTCACTCTATGTCAGTCAGATTGTTTTCATTCTCTTTTCTTTTTTTCTTCTTCTTCTTCTTTTTCTTCTGCTCTTACATTCCTTAAATCCTGCTTGTTTGCCTTATTGGCTGCATCTGGGCAACTTCCAAACCTGGAGCAATTGGAAGGGGCAGTTCCACCCATTGTAGACTACCCCTAGTGGCGTGTATGAGGCTCCACACGTACAGTACATTGATTGTAACATCACCCTGTACTTTATATAGACTTCCTTGTCTGTGCTGCCACATTTCTGGGCATCCAACATCCTGACTCATCCTCTCTCTGTTTACATCTCTGTTTACGTTGCACTCAGAAATGGCTCACGTGGTGAGGTACGTTCGACAAATTCAAGAAACTGAGGTGAATGCGATTTCTTTGAACTCAGGAACGCGGGACACGTTACTTCGCTAACACGCATTCTAAAATGTTCCTTTCAATGCCCCTCCTCATTAGCCTCGTGAGACCATCCTGATCTCACAAGCTTCAAGGTCAGCGCCAACTGAAAGCGGTTGACGAGCTTCAAGAGACTCCAGAGTTTTAGAACTAGTTCTTTTTAACGGTGCAACACCCTTCGGCAGCGTCTGACACGCGTCCACGCAAAGGTTTATAGAACGCCCATTCTATTTATTTGGTGTCGAACGCCACCATCGTGAGCATCAGCATGGAGACGCTTGAAATCATGGCGATTGACACCGGGTAACAACTGAACTGATCAATCAGCGTCGTACTTATGTGATAAGCTGTAGACGTGGTTTAGGTGTGACAACGGCGAAAGCTACTTGCAAACATGAAATGGACAGATGTTTCTCAGATGTTTCTTACGAAAAACTGCCAAGTATTTTTGTGAAAGTTCAAACAGTTTCGATGGACGGCTCCCCAGATGGACTTGTGTCTTACAATCCATGTGGCATGTCAGGTTACCTCCTCATAACAAGTGCTTGAGAGAGGAAGGTCAAAATGGCGTGCGCATGCAATGTAATGCAATACATTATCAACACATATATGGAATACATGGCCATCTCACATTTCTTAGAATTGATAAGTATTACTCTGATGCGAACACCCAATTTGCTTCTTAGAATTTAGAAGCACTTCCGTTCTACTCTGACTGACACAAACTGAGATTAAATAAGCAGTTTGAACCTGCAAAATCCCACTGTTCATTATATTAATGACAATTTAATATTCTAGATCTGTCTTTGAAAATATGGATTTTATTCATCACTTGCTCTACTCTAAGTAATTTGTCTGACTGACTGATTAATCTTCATGTAATAACTAGAAATATAGTTGATGTATTACATTTATTATTTTAAAAAATACACCACACATAAAAATACATAAAAAACGCTGTGTTATGTGTGAATAAAAATTTGAGACTATAATTTACAAGTGTTTTTGTCATTGTTATGAGAGGAGGGGTCAAAGGTTAAAAGAGACTTGAGTGTTCCTGAGCACTGAACACTGAGCTCGTATTACTACTTCTGTATACTGTATCTCATACTGTGTAGTTGTTATTTGTATGTGTGGATTGTGTAGATATCCTGTACTATCTCTCGTGTTGCCGAAAGAATTTTGGATAATAAAGATGTATTGACTTGACTTGACTTGACTTGACTAGGACGGAGGCAAGACCATCTTAATTTAACCAACTGGCATCACAAAGGACAGGTGCTCATTGTCTAATTTGTTTCCTGAACGAGGAATGAACAGATTAATTGGACATTTGTATTAGGGGTGCACGATATTGATAAAATGTGACATTGTGATATTGATCATGGAAATTGCAAAATCAATATTAGTTTCGATATTTTTAAACAAAAAACATTTAAACATCAAAATATATTCATAACATATCAAAACAACACATTTTCATATATTGGACTGGCACAACAACAGTAGTCCAAATTACCTAAGAGGCATTATTTTGGCGACTAATGTTTCCTCTTTGATCTCTGTTATGTCATTTGCTTCCTCACTAAGCCACACATCAAGACCTTCAGTCCTGTGGGATCTGAAGACCTCCACTCCAGGGCTGCAGGGTGTAAAGCAGCATAGCCAGGCCAAGGTATGGAATCGTTTTCCCATGGTCCTTTTTCCAAGGTATGGAATGGTCCCAGCATGGTCTCTTTCCAAGGTTTATTTATTATTTATTTTTGTACCTAGTTGGTTTTTACTAATTTAGCCCCGCCCCCTGCCAGCAGTATCCTAGCCCCGCCCCCTGTAAGAGTGGAGTTCCCTGTAGCCCCGCCCCCTGCCAGTAGTCTCCTATCCCCGCCCCCTGTTAGAGTGGAGTTCCCTGTAGCCCCGCCCCCTGTCAGAGTGGGGTTCCCTGTAGCCCCGCCCCCTGTCAGTAGTCTCCTAGCCCCGCCCCGTCAGAGTGGAGTTCCCTGTAGCCCCGCCCCCTTTCAGTGGTCTCCTAGCCCCGCCCCCTGTCAGAGTAGAGTTCCCTGCAGCCCCACCCCCTGTCGGTAGTCTCCTAGCCCCGCCCCCTGTTAGAGTGGAGGTCCCTGTAGCCCCGCCCCCTGTCAGTAATCTCCTAGCCCCGCCCCCTCTCAGAGTGGAGTTCCCTGCAGCCCCGCCCTCTATCAGAGTGGCGTCTGCGCTCTTATCGAGCGGCTGCGCTTGTCCTTTTTGTAAGGATGACTAACTCCTATCGATTTTCAACAGCGGTCTGTGAAAGCACCTGCTTAAGTGATATTGAACGTGGGGGGTGTGGGGGGTGGGTGGGGGTATTAATTCAACAACAATTTCAGGTAAATTAAAATCCAGATTTAAGGAGTCCTCTGCTTCTGTCCAGGGTGTTGTCTGTGCTGCAGAGTCACTGCATCTCCCTCTAATGTGACACCATAACCTTGATCCTGGAAATTAAATGGAGGCTCATGGTAATGGATCAATAGTGGCAGGATAGGATGGTTGGGGATAGAGAGAGAGAGAGAGAGAGAGAGAGAGAGAGAGAGAGAGAGAGAGAGAGAGAGAGAGAGAGAGAACAGGGATTACAGTATAGAAAGACAGGAACAGAGAGGGGGGAGTGAGGGGAGCAGAACTCTGGACACGTCTCACCCTCTCTCTTATGTTTGGAGAAGCATCTCGTATAGAACGCAGGGAGTTAAATGTGTGGGAGTTATCCTTCACCTTTGAAATGACCATGAGGCCATGCGGCTGCAGCATTGTGATTCTGTGACAGTGTGGGAATAAGATGGGGAAGACCTGCGTATCCCCCCCCCCTTCTCTAACTCTGATGAAGCTCAGCGTTACGGCAGAATATTCCATGCACACACACATACGCACAGCTGCACTCTTTCTCACGACAAGACAGACGCACACAGACAAACACCCATGGGGGAGGAGAACAAGGGTGTAGCCTCGAGATTGCAGGCACCAATTATCACAGTGGAGATAGGGTGGACATCATCTGCATATAAATGGCTGTGAAACTGAAGGGAACCAACCTTTATAGGCCATACGGCATAATGGGCAGATCACATCGCACCTCTCTAATGGGAGGAAACGTTATTAAAGTATAATCACACCGACAAAAACAGCCTCCCTCTGCTCTCACGCACCCTTCTAATGCAAATTAAGGTGGATTTTAAACAATTATCATCCAGTTTTAATATGATTTCACTCTGCACCTGACGTTTAATTCAACATGAGACAGTTCAGTGACAGGATGGTTTTTCAAATAGCGCAGGTAGTGTGATGGAAATCAAGCGTGCTGGGAAATTATTAATCCAACGCAGAACACGCAACGTCTGCAGTTCCTTGAACGGCCACTTGAGGCTGTCTGCAAAAGGGCCTGGTTCAAAAAACGTATGTGGTCCGTGTCCCACTAGCGATAAATTGAAACCTTGCAGTTTTGCCAGAGAGAATGTAGTTTACCAGAATGGTTTCAACGGACGGCACTTCCACATTACATTTTTGGAAAGAGGGGGGGGTGACAAATCACCCTTTATGCAGACCAGAATGATCTTGTGTTCCATGCAAGTCAATGGGGAGGTCCACGGATTTCACCACAATATTGCCCATTATTTCTCTCTGAGGCATTAATGGGTATTTTGAGTATATTACATGAATTCACATTTCCTGCGATCAATCTGAGGCCACAACGGTATTTATGCAGTAAACAGTTTTGCGGTGAATTTATTTTGTTGCGTGGTAGAGTTAACTGTCTATGTGCTGGTTACGTCAGTCGCCACATGAAAATGCTGTTAGCGATGCTTACTTAAGAGATGCTCACTTAAGAGACAAGCGTTTTATTTTTGCTCAACTGAAATGCATTGCAATGCTCCATATTTCTTTAAGTCTGTGATCACACATGCACGAAATTGACAGCTGCCAATATTCAGAAACACACCAGAGCAGACCTACTACGTTTCATGCTATCTCTTTAAAGCCCGCAATATACGTGCTTACGCGTACGCAAGATGCCTACCATGTGTATCGGGCGCGTATCCGGCGTGTTTTGGTTGATAATAAATACAGTTTATGTGAACTCGTTGAGCAAGTGTGTTCCTGCGTCGGCAAAACGCGGTTCTACAATGTGACAGTTGGCCCAAGTGTCTGTTCTCTTTGGCACAGCACAGGCAGCCCATCTCTGTGTGATCAGGACTAAATCGGAGCGCTTTTGAAGCGACCGCGCCTTCAGGAAAGCGTCTCGGTGTGATCGGGCCCTCACAGCGCTGTTGCGTCAAGTTATTATTAGCAGCATTCATCAGTAAACTGCTTAAAAAGAGGCATTTTTAACTTTCTTGTTATTTATTTATTTTATTTATTTGTTATGTGTTTTAAGTGTTATCCTTGCTTGATCTTCCCCCAGAGAGACAGGTCTTTGTTTGATTAGCTTCTGATAATCCTCTGATAAAGGGTCTGCTGATCAAGACATGTCCACTGTGTAATCTCAAAATCCACGGGTAATTATTGTGCAATCTCCAGATCACCTTATCTCCTACCTGCAGGATAGACAACAGACAGACAGGAGGAATTTCAGGAGAGATCTTTGTCTGTAGGCGAATGTCCATTAACCTGCTTAAAGAAAAAACAAATAAGTAATATAAACGTGAAGTTCTTGAAAGAAAAAAAGGTATACACTCAAACACAGTAGTTTTATTTTATTAAAGAAAATATTTGACAACATTGTCAAAAGTCCATACCTTTTGCATTGCATAACTTCAGTGGATCATTCAAGTTTTGGATGCAGTGGGACTTATGTAAAATCATTGCTGACTATGATCTATAAGCATCACATGCCCTCATCACCTTCTATTAAACACTTACACGGCTATGGCAGTGGATGCAACCTGAATAAATACTATATCTGATCTTTGCCACCCATCGCTGTATAATTGGAACAATCTATTTTCGCATAACGTCACTCAATGGAAATAAAGACTTAAAAAATATATATCGCTTCTGTTTTGCAGATAACTCCATTGGAATCCCACATTGTGTTTCTGTCTCACAAACACACACATACACACACACACACACACACCGCAGATCAATTACATTTCAGGAAATTGACAATTGACAATAATTTACAGCATGTCACACAGTGCAATACATTTTACACACAAGACAAATATGTTGTTACAGGAAAGTGTCACGAAATACAACGATGGCTTATTTTCTTATAAATCTAATGTATACTTCTATCTCCTGCTAAAGATGAAACCTCATTTTAATGACAATGGACAAGTATACATGTTTTCTTTCTTTATTTTTTTTGACGGGTGCTGTTTAGCGCTGGACATGGTTGTCTGTTGAATTTTTACCACCACTAAACTGGTTTCTCCTTTTATCATTTTCACGCTTCGTTAATGTCATTTGTAAAAAAACGTGCTTGATGGCTCTGTAACGATGTGCACTTACAGGGCCGAATTTCCATATTAATGAAGGTATCAGGTACAATGTTTTATCTTGCACGGCAAACGGGTAAGGGGGGGGGGGAGGGAGGGAAGCAAGTCTCCACAAGTGACCGAGGCCTGCACCTTTAAAAGCCCCGGTCTCATCACAGCTAGTCAACTTCCTCCGGTTGTTAAAACGAGCACCCTGATGGTGCCATCAACGCTCAAGTGATTGAGTTGAGCGAATCTCTGGTAGAAAAACTAGGTTGGCAATGTGAGGGGAATGAAGCGAACAGATTCAATTGAAGAGAATACATATAAAACGGTAATAAAACAGCAAAAAAAATAAAAACACCCACACACACACAAAAAAAACAACTAAGAGCGATGCTTAACACTTAACAGTTATACACACACGAAATGGGGGTGCTCAAATGGTCATGTTTAAAACAATTTAGGACAATATAGTCCACATAAACACTCATTTTACCAGCGTTTGTTTAGAGTGATGTTTGTTGGGGTTACAGGGTCGTGCTGCAGAAGTTTTACTTGGGGAAACTTCACTGACAAATCAAAGTGTACGTCTCAAATACCTGACTCATTAGCAGGCCATAGAAGACAATAGGAGGCCTGTATTGACACGCTCTGTATCACATGTCATGATGTCAAGTGAAGCGTGAAAACAACAAACCATTTTTATTTCGTTAGACCAATACAATAAGCTTGTCCTTCAGAGCTGAAATATCAGTGATTATTGATGGGTGAGGTTACAGGATATACATACAGACATACATCTCATATGGACAGGAATCACTTATTAAATCACAAAAATGTTGTTTGCAAATGAAAATACTCGTAGGATATAAATGCGTTGTTCTAAAACATCACGTTAAATTCACCATAGCTTTACAACAAACGGAATTAAATCAAGTTAAATGAACTAGAAGTGTTTGGGAAAGGTCCGTACGACAGCTAGGCAGTTACCATTTTAACGACCAGGTATCTCCCGTGGAACCTGTCAAATATTAATGGACCTAGGGGTTCTTGAAGGATCTACAAGGTATATGTGACACTTACAGTGTTCTCCACATATCAATGGGTGAGAACCAGAAAGGGGTAAGTGACATTTTGGGTGAAACAGAGATATACAGTATATCAAACTAAAGCTCTTGATTAGCTCTTTCTACTGCCAAAATGGCACACGTTATTCTTTTAACACCAAAAGACTTACATACTGAACATACTAAGCCAGTTGGTGCCAAAATGGCGTAACTACACGTACGCCTATTTGGCATTGAGAAATGCATATTTGGCCTCCACATATGTTCAACTTCTATTTATGTCTATACATAGACAATGAAGACGATGGAAAAAATGAATTTACTATATCAGGCCTATCGTGTCATTTTGCAAGTCATCATAGATATTCAACACACCTTTTACCATAATCAAATGCTGCGGGTCAAATCATGCAGGTTTATTCTCTATATATGATTTAGTTGAATAAAAGGTTGTTGTGTGTTAAGACATAACGGTGGGACGGTGGGTTTTGGCCAATTTTTATAGTACATTTGTAATTTACAAAATCACAATGCTTTACATTAAATTAAAACATACCAACGTGGCAGAATGATTAAAAAATAACAACAAAATTGCAGTGCTGACATAAAATCACAGCAAAACCAACAATGAAACACACATTGGAAACACATTGCCAGGGCTGGGACAGTGTTGTGTTCCCATTTATACAGTCAGACTGTGAGGAAGATATAAGCTGAATCTGACCAAAAGTAAGGGTTAAGGGGATACAGTACATGAGACAAATAAGATTGAGGACCACTGCACCATGGAACTTTTCCATACACATGAGTAGAGCAGGATGGCAGATGGCCGTGAAGTCGCTGGTTCGAACCCTGCTAACTAAGTGTCGAGGTGTCCCTGATTAAGACACCTAACCCTAACTGCTCCCTATCAATCTCTGCAGAAGCCTGATAATGACCCATTCATTAGAATCATGTGTGTTGGAGCAGGGAGACATCCACAACATGCAAGGCCACTGGTTCTCCAGGACCAGCATAGGCACACTAACACTGGGTTAGAAATGTGCTTTAATAATGCGGTCCGCTTATCATTTAACGTGGAGTTGAGCAGCGGGCTCGAGCCATCGTTAGACCTCATGGCGGGGCGATTGCTCCACTGTTGCGTGGCCCGCTGCAGGCCGAGCCGAGCTGTGGCACTCTTAACAATTTAACACGCACTTAAAATTTAAAGCAAATATACAAGTGGGTGTGTAAGCAGACCGGAGAGAGCAGGGAGAGGGGGGGAGGAGAAGGAGGTGTCCAGGCCTCTTTTTGCACCAGTGTTACTGGAGATGCTTTTCAGGAGGAGCAGGTTGAATGTAACCTGTGCTGCAAACCCACCACAATAAAGGGAATATGAATGTTCCTGTTAAACAGTCAAAAAAAAAAAAAAAAAAAAAAAGAAAGTGTGCGGACAGCTGCTTGACTTTCTGTTCACTACATGGATGATAAAAAAAAAAGAAATATGTTCAACCAGAAAAAAAAAAAATAATAAAAACTGTTGTTGAATTCACTCGTGCATTAGAAAAGTCGGGGGGCTTTTGCTTTTCTAATTAATTCAAATAAATAAATATACTCTGTAGGACTCGCCGTTGTTTTATTATATAGTTGTTTCCAAGTCGCCTTGTCACACCTAAGCCACGCCCATAGCTAATGACCACGATGATTGGCCACACACTATGCTTACCGGCGGGAAACAAAACGATTTCCAAGCTCTCAGACTGATTCTCGAGGCGAAGTCAAACTGAAGCTCGCAAGATCAGGACGGTCTCGCAAGGCTAGGTTGAATGTGTGTTTAAAACAAACATCGGTTTGCTTTATTATAAAAAGAAGAATAAAAGAAAGTAATCGCGACTTATACATTTGACATAAGCTGTTTTCCTGACTGCGTAAAAATGCTGAAAGGCATGTAGTCCCTCATAAAGCCTCTAGTGGAGTATTGCTAATGCTTAACTGTAATTTGGTCTGCTGGAGTGGTTTGCGGGCCACAGAGGGGTTATGATTGGTAAGACAACAATGTAGAAATTACTCTATTCAGTCAATCAGTCGCTCATTCAGTGCTGGCTGACAAATCACATTATGTTGATTAACGATATGTAAAATTAATTTTCTCAGCTCCATGTCTTTTGAGACCTGCGTGCATCTCTTGTCTTGACTTGTTTGCCTCGTTTGTAATTGTTTTGGTACCGTACATGTTTGGGTCTGTTAAAATGTGTGAGGAATACCTAAAATATTGCCTTATTTTTGTTCTACTCTCTACTTGGTAACTAGTAGGGTCCTTAATAGGGTCCATGTAAACGCAGCTAGTGTCCAAATCTCAATTAAAGCCATGTCAGTTGTGCAATTGATCTTTCACAAGCCCCGCCCATTTCACTTGTCCTACCTAGTTACTGTAACTATCTAGTTACTGTAACTTTCTCGCTTGACAAGAAAATGACAAATACATCGGTCTGACAAATGATAAGGGCCATAACTTACAAAGGTGTAAGTTATGGCCCTTATTGACTTTCCACATAGCAAATCATATGAACAAGAGCAATAATGGTGCTTAGCACTTTTTATTTGTGTTTGACATACAGTATGAGAGAAATGCAGGCTACAGTATTATGCTGTATGCACTATTTTATAAATATATATTTTACTCTATTTGCTTATTTGTATACACACAAACTAATGTTAAATAACAACAATTTGAAATATGTTATTCAGGGGCATTTTTTATTATTATTATTATAGTAACGGAGTCAATTTTATATCACTATATTATGATTACTATAAATGATCAGAACGAGTTTAAACATAAAACACCCAAAAAAGTGTCTTATGTATTAATGAAGTATTTGTGTCGTAAGGTATGTGTGTCTTTGTTCTATGCATGTGTCTATTGTTTCCAAGTGGTTGGGGACATTTTAAGACAATGTTGCATATGTGTAACAGATGACAAGATACTCATATAACCCCTGTCATTTCACACGCTGGAGCAGAGAGATTATACGTGTGTTTGGCATTACCTGTGTATTTCTGTTGCTGTCACCGATACAAAGCATCTTCGTCCACATTGCCGTTCTTATTATAGAAACACTGTTTGAGCATCCGCCTCTGGGAAGAGATGTGCAGTATCTACAAAAAATAAAGCGACCCAGTTTTGCTAAAAAGGCAGTTATGCGATAAAATGATTTAGGGATTTTTTTTTCCCTTTTGACTACAAGGATTCCAGCATGTTTACAGATTAAGGGGATCATTTTTCAAAAATGAATCTCTGTTCTAAAGCGGTAATAATCCAAGATGTTCTTTTGACGCTTGTTACCGTCTTGATGAGTAAGATTGTGTTGCATTTGTTTGTGCTTATTTTCCCCCACACAGGAAAGCAAGACTTGCTGTCATAGATGTGCTGTATGCAGGTTCATGCATGTCATAGCTAAAGCTGAAATGATGAACTTTCCAATATATTGTATTTACAATTATCTGACGTCTAATCTTTGATAAAAAATGAAAGTTTTTTTTCAACGGTTTCTTGTGCTATAATTTTGTGCTGTTTTATGTTATGGTATTATCTGGTAATCAATGTTACGTGAGTGCTATTTTTACGGTATCGCATGAAACTTTATTGCAGCTGCATCCTTTAGGACCCTGCAGCCTTCTCATTGGCCACTGATTGGTCAAACTGCACATGTACGGCCACCAGGGAGCACCATATTGTCTACATGTGACTACTTCTTGGGTGGTGCAGCAGTAGCCTGGTGTAACCTAGTCTCAGCCTCTTCATCAGCGCTACATTACATAAGCAACTCTGTGCTGAACGTCTGATACATAGATCCTAGTCTCAGCCTATTCATCAGCGCTACATCACATAAGCAACTCTGTGGTGAACGTCTGATACATAGACCCTAGTCTCAGCCTCTTCTGTCCATTAGCACTACGTCACATAAGCAACTCTGTGCTGAACGTCTGATACATAGACCCTAGTCTCAGCTTCTTCTGTCCATCAGCACTACGTCACATAAGCAACTCTGTGCTGAACGTCTGATACATAGACCCTAGTCTCAGCCTCTTCATCAGCACTACGTCACATAAGCAACTCTGTGCTGAACGTCTGATACACATACATTCGTAAGCTCGACGACTTTCCAGAAGTGAGGAATTCGATTTTCATTTGCTGTTTGTTTATCACTCACAAAGTCTGTATTTGTAATTCCGGTGAGATGCTAGTGCTGTGCTTCATTTACTAATTTCAGTTGTTAAATGTATTTTAAGCAGTAACAGTATCTAACAGATATACAATACCTGAAAACAGCCAGTCATGTTGGTAGGTTTCTTAACAAATTCCTCTGCAGACCAATATGTTTAACGTCCAATTTGCTCATTGAGTTACGTAGTAGGCCGTCGTGCATGTCAGTCGAAATAACTCTCTTGTCGAATAAGCGGACCTTGATGCTGTTAGCCAGTGCTGTGTCACTGACTCTACATAGTAAAGACCGGCTCTGCGAGACTAAGTGTAACCAGACCTAAATTTCACATACATTAGGCAAATGTGGCCTGGAGATGCATTGGGAAGTGTTCACAGTCGTTACCTCCTATTGGATGTAGACCTATGGTTAGTTTTGAAACTATTGGACAGCGTTTAACCAGTCAGCGTCGCTACAACTGTTTGTATTGTCTCATCTAGCTCTACCTTCATTTGAAAACACGCTCAACTTCAAAGTCATCGCCACATTGATCGGCCCAACAGCACTTATAGGAGAACTGACAATAGAATCATTTTATACCACTGGTGAAGCGTGTATAGTGCCTGATCTTATTGTTCTAGAATATCTTTAGTTTGGTTTGACTCCCACTGAGTTGACGAGACATCTGTGTTGATTGGATCACTCGTTGGGTCTGGCGACTTTGGGCGATGCGCAGCTTGACACTCCATCACCCCCTGGAGCGCTAGCTGACACATTTCACACTGACTGGGTGATGTGCACGAGGCAGCCCTCATCAATAATGAACACACATCAGACAGCTCAATAGAGTTTGGTTTATGCACAGATAACAGAGAATAAACACACATCAGCCCAGCCATGTTGTGCACACACACACACACACACACACACACACACACACACACACACACCAGCCCAACCATGTTGTGTGCACACACACACACACACCAGCCTAGCCATGTTGTGCACACACACACACACACACACACACACACACACCAGCCCAACCATGTTGTGTGCACACACACACACACACATTTACATTTACGGCATTTGGCAGACGCTTTTATCCAATGCGACTTACATGTAGTACATTTGTCAGTAGTTGGACAGGTCCAGCAATTATAAGCAAACAATATTTTAAATAGAACATATGCAGCATAATGTCATTATACCTATTAGTCAAACTTATTAGTGCATTAGGTAATGGCCTAGCTACTAAAGTACAATATATATTATTATTATTATTTTATTTTATTTTTTTCTTCACCCACGGTGAGGGAATCACGTTCACCATGCAAGGTAACCACCAGGATCAGTTAGGGGATTAGGTATCTTGGTCAAGGATGCTTACAGGTAGGTCAACACCAGGGTTTGAACCCTCGTCCTTCCGGCTGGGAGCCCAACACCCAGAGCACTCGACCATCCTGTCCCCATGGTTATGTGCTGTAAGTGTTATATGTGTTATAAGTAGAGTAAAACATCGTCATTTTGCTTAGGAAGATACCAACTGCCGTTAACCACCATTGCCCTGATTACCTCCATGTGTCTCACCTGGTTACCTGTTGCCTGGCAACATAGCGTAAAAGGTTTCCCCGTGTATCATCACCTGTATTGCGCCCATGCCCCTCCAATATATATACACACACTATAAAAGTCACACCACCCATGCACCAACCACGATCCCCAGAGTATCGGGGTCTGCAGAGGGATTCTGGCGTTGCATTTAAAAAGCCATTCTTTGGTTCCACATACGCCGTTTAAAGGAAAAGTTTCTCTCTTCTGGCATGACTCATCGTTTCCTGTTATGGAAAAGAAACTGGCCAAACGCAGCGGCACCTCAATAGTCAGGAACTTTGAATGACAGGTTGCACCGATGCTTGTTGCTTGTTTGTGTTACGGTGGACAGACTGCCGGCACTCGATGAGGTCTTGTGTTGTTCCTCCTTCTGTGTTCTGACAACGTAGCATACTGGCATCTCAAGCTACTGCACAATATATAACCAGAGCCGTGGAAAGAGAGAGTTATGGTCACGTGGTTCATGGAGAGGCATAACCGCTCCAGGAAGTGCTTTGTGTAACTTCCGGGAACTGTTTTGAGCCTCCACAATCCGCCATTGTTGTGAAAAAACGATCTCTCTTTAGATGGCTCTGTATACAAAACAACTGCCACCAGGGGTTGGCAGGTTACTTTTTAAATGTACTGTAATCTGTTGGTTACTAGCTACCAGACAACAATTCTGATCAGTTACAATAATAACGGTAAAGGTGCTTTTAATTGTCACAAACACATAGCGACATTTGTTCTCTGCATTCAACCCATCCCTCGTGGGAGCAGTGGGCAGCCGCTGTGCAGCGCCCGGGGACCGACTCCAGATTGAGGCCAGTGTCTCTGGTCAATGGCACTGACTGGAGGGTGAACCTGACGTGTTTTTTTTTTTTATCTTTGTATTACCTACATTTAGTAAGATTATCTGCTTAGTTTCCGTTACTTTTGAATTACTTGACCCTAATAAATTGTTATTTTAAACACCATCTGAAACAGTTTACAACAACAGTGTATGTTGCTCAGTGGGGCAGATCAAAGTAGGACTATTTTTTCATGTTGTGATGTAGGCGTCATGAAAACCACTCGCCTAGAGATAATACAATATAGATAGATTTAATTAGAACGTATTAGAATATGTTCTCACTATTCTCCTGACTTTTCTACTCCAAGAGTGGATAAAAACATGCTCGGTTCACAGGTTCGTCCAATCACATGCAAAATATTGTTTTGAGAGCGCATACCCTAAACAGTTCCAATGGACAGCTTCCCAGATGGACGTGTCTTAACAGAGTGTCTTAACAGAATGTTGAGTGGGATGTCAACATAAAAGTAAGAGGCTATTAATGGCGTGCCAGTTATTTATACCAAGCCATGAGGGCCTATCATATGGACTACAGAAATGAGATACAGGTCATACATTGTAGCATCGTAAGGTCACAATAACTAAGCTTATCACTCAATACCTTGACAAGTCTCATGTTTGGATGAAACGTTGAGAGACTCCAACATGAATGAATGTCTTGTACTTATCCAATATGGCCGCTTGACATTACAAATAGACACATTTCCCCAGTGCGCACACAGAACGGCCATCTAGCGCACCGTGAGGAATTATGAATTGAAATTGACAAAAAAGTGTATCGGCTTACAGTCCGCTGACCTCACCTTTAATGATGATTTTACACAATATGGAGTAGTTATAGATCGCTGCGTTGCCGTGTTGTTTATGCCGTTTGCATGGCAGTTTCACCACCTTGTTAATGAAGTGTGTAGGCTGAAACTGCCGACCCCAGTTATTTTGTTCCAGCTGGAATAAAGCTGCAAGTTACATGTTCACCACATATGCTAAAGCTGAAGTAACGTGGTAAAAACAAAAAATAATCTAATTGTAAAAACATTCTCAGACACACAGTTGTTATTCTTCTAAAGTCTGGTTTTAACTGCGGTCTGGCTGAAGGGTCTGGGTGAGTCCTGCTCTTGTAAATGAAGAGTGATAAAACAGGCTTTACACCTGGCTGGAAGAGAGAAGGAATAAAGAAGGGGAACATTATACTACTCAACTTGCAGTAGGCACCCTTATCTCGCAAGCTTCAGTTTAATGGAAAGCCCAGGAATCATTTTGAACGTGTCCGAGGAGCAACTGAACTTACCAATCAGCTATACGGGCGTGGTTTAGGTTTGTTGTGACAATGAATCAGGTTAGTAGGCAGGGCTCATAAAAACAAGGACCATGTAAATAGGGTATATGGTCAAAAATATGTTTGTGTCCTCACATTGAGAAAGGTAGAATTTGCATAAGGTGACATTTGTTAAATGTGCTTATCTACAGTACCTTGTTTGGATAGAAGATCTGCTGAAGTCCAGACTAATATGGAGGAGTTCAGCACACACACTGTGGCTCCTCCCACGGTTTATCCTGCTCATCGGACGCGTGGGCGGGTACCGAGATAAAATAATCTTCAGGCGACGCGATTGAGGCGACTACCGACGGGAGCTAAGGATATCGTTGACAGATTGACTGAAACATTTCAAGTGGGAAATACACGATAGGGTTAACTAGGCAACCACAGCCTGGTATGTAAACAAGCAACCAATTTTCAGTTACAAAGCGATGGGCGCCGAGCGGATCGGCTGCGGTGTGTCCAGGGCGTAAGATGCAGTACTTCTAATGGCCACTATACCGTATGGTATACCGATGTTGGAATCTGGGTGGTGTCTCCTCACCCAGTTCCTCAGTGTTCTTTTATGTAGTTGAAGTAGGAGGAACCACTGTGTCCAAGTTATAACAAAGCAGCTTTAATATAATAATAGAAGATCAAAGATACTAGAGCCAATCGGCCAGTCTCCTCTATATAATGTCTCTGGTACTTCTCCCATAGAGTTCTATTGAGGACTCTCTAAGTGGTCTGTCTCCTCTA
>JAODOY010068119.1:0-16489 GCA_025399855.1 Forbesichthys papilliferus
AGTATCTGTAATATGCATATATATGCTGTGAATCCTTAATACCAGGAGATCAGAAACTCCTGGTGATCTTAGACTTAAATTTGTATATATATAGTTCTTGTAATCACCCTTTTGAATTAATAAGTCAATGAGCCAGGAAAATGTACAATCATTTGAAAGCCCGTTTTTATTTAAATATGATAAGTGTACCATGAGTGTGATGGGATAAAAGGATTTCAAATTGGACATGATAAAAGTAGTTTAAGAACCCAGGTAGGGTAGGAGAGACCCGCCTCCAAATATCGCGTGCTCTGAAGAGAGAGAGCCCAACCCCCTTTTTAACTTTTGGGTATAAGACTCAGCTTCTGCTGTTAGTTCGTCGCCCGGGACTTAGTTTAATCTTTTTGCTTGTACATATCGCGTGTTGGTAACTTGCTAGTATCTTAAGAACAAAAGGAACCTACCTCGTGGTCAAGCAACGACGACTAAAACCTAAGAATAATTTATTTTAGGCTGGAATTTTGCCAGCTCTTGTTTGTTTATCCAAGTGTATATATACCAACAGTATTTTAATTCCATTACTCTCGTTGAATAAAAATATTCTTCGTGTTTCGTGTTGTTTTTTTGTTCGTGCTAGAATAAACTCTAACGTCCAGAGCAATATTCAACGATCTTTTATCAGTGAAATTCGGTTTCGTTTTTTGGAAGACAGCGGAGCGGACAGAGTTCACGGACGGCCTGAAGTCTTCCGCCAGGTGAAGTCCACGTGAACCGCTAACTTGCCGTTCAGTAAAGCACTCACTTAAACCGACAGCAGTAAGCTTGTGGACAGGGACCTCTTTCAAACCGATTGGCTTTTCGCCTGGACGAGAGGTATCCAGGAGACGTGAGCGGACAGACCTGAACCAGGCCCGAACCGGCCCAGAGAGAGAAACCCCGTGACCCGGCTGCTTGACTGCCGCAGCGCCCCTCCGTTCAAAAGGTAAAATAATTCAAGTTAATAGGTGGTGTTTGCTGCTCTGGAGGTTTCATTCTTTCTTTCTTATTTTTTCATTTTGTGATAGCTTCCAAACCTAGCCTTTGCGCAAGCTCAGTGGTAAACTCCCTAGCTACAGAAAAGATAGGGTAGAAATGTTTATTGGTTCCGTTACTTCAGCCTATATGGTTTCTCCCTAATAACTTCTAAACTCTCATCTCCATGGTTCTGTGAAGGTCTATCTCGCTGTGTTTTGATTGCTGCTATTCTAATGTCTGTTGTTTGATATATGTATTGTGTAACCTCCACTTGTATTTACTGGTTTTACAATAAATTCACTTTGATATAACTTAACTGGTCCAGTACTGGAATTGTGTACATACTCAGAGTCACTGTGTTTGAAAAGAACTTTTGGGTCCAGATATTTGAATGACTAATGCTAAAGCGCCTCCCGCAGACCCCACTCACTGCGGGACATCCTTGGTAAATTACTGAGGGATTGTATAAATAACTGAGTGGGTGGTGCCCCGTTTATGGATATTAATATTCATAATAATAATAAATGTACTCGACCCTCTACACGCAGTACAAACAAAAAAACAAGATTACGTTACAACCTGCAACACTGGAGTTCCCGACCTCAAGCCTTGTGCATGTGCGACAAGTACAACATAAAATAACAGCATTTTTTTGACTGTACTGTTATAATTGTAGGCATGTTTTGTTTAATATTTAGCATTTAAAGTAGGATTGATGTTGTTCTCGCAAATACGCTGGTTGTTGCTCGTGCAAGAGAAATTCCTGCGCAGCAGCAGGCACGAGCTTTGGACTATGTCACATGATTACATCCTGACAAACAATCATCCAAACATCCAAAAGAAGTTGGTTTTATAGGCAGTACCACCTGTCGCCACACGTCACGGCTACTTTAATTTAAGCCTAGAGTCAGACCCAGCCCCCATGCTTTCTAAAGACAGTTCTACAACCAAGAACTCAACAGCATCTTTACACCACATTCATAATGTGTCATAACTGTTTGTTTTAAAAGTACGTTTTATTTGCCAGTAAGTGATTGTTGTATGCCTAGTCATCGCTCACAAACAAAGGTGCTGTCTCTTTTCATTTTAAACGTAGAACCCTCATTAAGTCTATTTTTGACTACCCGTAAACTTATGAGGTTGCACATTTTTTTTTAATGGTGGAAAGCAAGGTGGGGCTTTATATATAAGAAAACAGGTCACTTCAATTACTGTGTGGTTACGTCTTGCTAACTGCAGCCGCTGTGGTTTCTGCCTGTCATGATATCCAGTGCAACTAACACGGATGTGTGAAAAGTGTCCCAATAAGAGATTGATGGTGCTAAATTGTTATTAAAGCTGAGATTCTAACAGACCAAGAAATTCTAGACTAAAGGTGTCCCTACCAATGTTCAAACCAAACCTACGCCTTTGGCTTGGGGCGTAATTTAATGTGCGTCATATGACGCTACACCTCCGGTGTGAGTTTGGCTTTATTAAAAGCTGAGCAGTGGCTCACCCATTTACCTGTACCTTAGTGTTTCCATCCATCCTGCACTCAAACAACCTTGCGCCATTACATTTACAAATGTTTAATTCATAGCTGTGACACACTGACCATCTTGGGCCATACTTGGACAGCTAGAATAAAAAAGTGGGCCTATTAAACAACATACAGTATTTTCATGCAAACCAATATGACAGCCCTGCTGCCTACCATTTTACAAAAGAGTGGACTCAATGTGCTGTCAGCGGGAGTTTGTGCAATCATACATGAAACTGAACCATGATGAAAACTATTAAAACCAAGACTGTAACAACCACTCAGACGTATTATCATCTACTACTACACAGTGGTTTGCAAGTACATGGCATGAGACGACTCACCGCTGTTACAAAATATATATATTTTTAAGGGGGGTATGTTTACACTATGAGGACTACTTAAAATGCCTATTTTTGTATAATTTTCTGCTATTGTGTCTCATAAAACATCTAAAATCATGCATTAACTTATCTTTTTCATTTAATGAAGTAAATGACAAATTCAACCTGCAAGTTGTTCAAAGCAAGTGGAACTCAATTGGCACAGTCTTCAGAAAAGGAGCTATCCCTAGTTCCATAGTTTACACTATGAGGACTACTTAAAATGCCTATTTTTGTATAATTTTCTGCTATTGTGTCTCATAAAACATCTAAAATCATGCATTAACTTATCTTTTTCATTTAATGAAGTAAATGACAAATTCAACCTGCAAGTTGTTCAAAGCAAGTGGAACTCAATTGGCACAGTCTTCAGAAAAGGAGCTATCCCTTTCTGTGGTCACTTTATGGTGCCTGCAAACTCTCATTCTTTATCAACAATGAAGCATTTCCGTCATTTTGTTAATCACTTCTTTATTAAAATCCATGTAAGTGTTTTTTTACATGCCTCTTCCCCACCCTCTCCATGTGTTTATTTATATTGTCTCAAAAATTGTAATAATTCTATTGATAATACATAATTGTTAAAGGATAGGGTGCACGTATACTAACAATGTCTGCTACATTGTATTCTCTTCATAGCAACTGTCTCCACTGATAGGATGTGACAAAACAAAAATCTCTTGAAAGGGAAGAAAAGATGGTGCTCTTACATGAGGGGACATTGGTTGCCTTGGGCTCTTTCCTCACCAAGGATATTCTCTCCTCCATATCCCTCGTTCAATCTGGCGGCTCATATATTCATATGAAAGCCCTATTTTAGAATAAAATAATAAAATAATTTCTCAAGGGTGTTTTTAATTGACCACCTTGCATTACCACTAGCTGAGTGTGAATGCTATTATTTACTATTATCTTTTTTTTAAGGTTGATCTCTTTATTGGAGAAGGGCGGTATAATTGGAACACAGAAAATTCCAAAATAATAAATAAACATTCCCTAATCTCGTAATAATAACATGATTATAGCATCATAGATCGAGCAGTTAAACTGCTCGATCTATGATGCTATAATCATGTTATTATTACATGTTATTATTATTGTCATGCTGTTATGGGTGACGTCACAGAGGGTTTGTCCATTTATATATACAGTCAAACATAGTCTAGTTTGAATGTTTTCTACCTTTATGTTTGTGTTCACAAGCTACTTTTCTAGGTTGCACCAGCTAAAGTAGTTCCAGCATAGGCAAAAGTTACAACTTAAATTTTACACCTAGCTAGGTGTAAAGTTCACCGTGAAATATCAGCAAATATGATGCATTGTTATTATTTTAATTTTATAATGTTCATTACTTTATTCATTGTAAAATACACCGCCACTCTTGAAAGACATACGCTAATAAGCTTGTATGAAAGGGGGAAGCTATCAACAAGCTTGTATTGTATCAAAGGTTTAAAGATATGGCTGTCAAAGATGCAATAAATTACAGCTATTTAACACGTTAAAAAAACACTTAGTCTATAGTTTATAATTACAACTCTTAATTAGTGTACACAATATACAGTGGATATAAAAAGTCTACACACTCCTGTTAAAATGACAAAAACAAAGATAAATCATGTCAGAACTTTTTCCACCTTTAATGTGACCTATACTGTGAACAATTCAATTGAAAAACAAACTGAAATCTTCGAGGTGAACATTTTTTAAATAAAAACCGTACAATAACCTGGTTGCATAAGTGTGCACACCCTCAAACTAATCCTTTGTTGAAGCACCTTTTGAGCCTGAAACACCTCCCAAGAGAGGCGCCCAGGGCTTACCACATGCCGGTACCACCTCAACTGGCTCCTTTCGACGCAAAGGAGTAGTGGCTCTACTCCCTCATGGATAGCTGAGCTTCTCATCCTATCTAAGGGAGAAGCCAGCCACCCTCCTGAAAAATAAAACCATTTAGACCGCTTGTACACGTGATCTTGTTCTTTTGTTTATGACCCACCCTTCATGACCATAGGTGAGGGTAGGAACAAAAATTGCCCGGTAGATGGAGAGCTTTGCCTTCCGGCTCAGCTCTCTTTTTGTGACCATGGTGTGATTGCAATACCAGTCATTTGTCACTCCGTTGTCTTTTTTTTATTGTTGATACCTGAAAACAAACTTCAAAATATAAAATGTATCCTTGTCTCTACCTCTTTGATCAAAACGTCAATCTTAGTCAGTGATTAATTTTTTTTAAACACGTTTTGTGGCTGGATAAGCCATAACGGATGAGGACAAAGGCACATTTATTATCATTTGCATAGTCATTTATGGGAGAAGGTAAGGCAGGGTCAACAGCTCGTGCATGTATGCTAAAATACACGTTTTTTGGGATGTTTGAAGGGATGTTGCGCAGGACCTGGCGTATGCATGGTTTCATACATCTGAATATTTTTGTGCGTGCGCACTTTTCGAGTTTTGTGAGTACACTGCATATTTGTTGATACATGAGGCCCCAGGGCTGTATAGCTGGCTGAGTGTTGGTTAGGAACACTTTTTCCACAAAGACATTTCTCAACGTAGTGAAATCCGTCTTGCACAGCCCTACAACAAGTCGGTATAATTGAGCTCGTTCCATAGCATGAACCGGTGTATTGCAAGGACCGGTTAACTTATTGATATTCCTACAATTGCTAATGACAGTCCACATTAAATGCTTTCTGCTGATACGCAGATGATATGAAGCCGCAGGTAATAAAGAAATTTCCATCGGTAGCTTCAAGTTTCTCCATCATCCACTTTACACACTTGTCCAATCATAAGAAGTCAGGGTAGCACATCGATAATACCGATGTGTTGGTTTCCCTCAGTCGCTCGTCCCGTTTTAATGTGTAGAGCAACACGCATACAAATTGTTCGTTCATCAACATTTTACCACAACAGTGTAAACTAGTTGCCGGGCATTCCTAAGATTATAACAACCCAACCCGATCGTTAAACCTTGCATAGACATGTGAATGCGACCCCATGGCATGTGTTTATACTCTCTATATACGCGCGCACACACACACACACAGCACCCTGCGTGTATGGAGCCCCCACCTCTGAGGCACATATGTGGTTTCAAAGCACAACAGATTAGAAATAATCAAGAACTTTATCTTTTAGGGTGACAATAAAATAATTTAACCATTTTAACACCCGGATTATAATTAACAAAATGAAATGCGAGAACAGCTTCTGTATAACTAAGAAGAGGATATGCGACCCCCAACTCTGCGACACATTTGGCGTGTCTCAGCACAACACACAGCGAATCATAAATAACGTTTTATCTTTTATGGTGGCAAAAAAATTAATGACACAATTTCAACAACCGCATTATAACAAGTAAAAGTATATGCAAGTCTGGCATATTAAAGTAGAGTGAAGTTTTAATATATATTTTAATATATTTTGCATACTAATAAATAGCTGTTACTTTTTAATTAGTAGAGTTAAAGGACTTGACAAAAGCCGCAGTGTTACTCTCTGATGTTAATAAAAACATTGTTTTATACAGCAAAAACTCTTTTATGAGAACAGTTTTGGTCTACTTAGGAGAGTCACTGAAAGGAATATTTTTGTGTGTGCTAAATTTATATCATTATAGAAAATGATATTGCTTTATTAGTGCGTTAGCTAACTAGCTGGGCTGGGCTGAAACTGTAAAATGTGCACATGCGACAGATCGGGCAGCCAGTGGTAGTGTGCAGATGGTATCGGGTAGGCGGCACAGATCTATCTATCTAAAGGGTCTATTAGATCCTCTTTACATTTCTGTGTTTGTCGCACCGGAAATCCTCATTGAAGGGTAAACAGTCGGCAAGAGGTTGTAGTTTTACGGAGTGGCCTGTTTTCTTAAAATAAACACCCCTACTACCCCTACCAATTTTCAAAAAATTGTGACTTCAGAAGGTAGTCACAATTGTTCTACCTACCTACCGGTACGTTTTTAAATTAAATAGTTAGTAAGTTAACCTTGCAACCCAAACAACTGCCAATTAAGATAATTTTGTCATATCAATTATTTAAAAGGTATTTTTGGATTATGAACTATAGTATAACCTCAAGTTTACAAGGCTCAGTGCCGCAGCATACAGCACGCTACTGTGCTAGCAGTTTAGCACTTACTAGCTCTCACTACCGTACCTGCTAGACATGTTCTACCGTAAGCTAAACACTTAAAAACATGATCGTTATTGTAATTGGCACTCAATAGGCATACACAACGATAGATTATAGTATTACATAAAATATTGCATTATACATTGTATTATTTATACTTTACAATGGATTGACAGTCATAACGTAACATAGTTGCTCAGCAACATACTGTGAGATTTATAAATATATCTCCATGGCTTTAAGTATACCTCTGTGTTTTATGCTATTATGTTATAAGTTAGGATGGCACAATGCAGTTTTTTCAGTCCCGATACCGATACAGATAATGGCACTTTGGCCGATATGGAGTACAGATCCGATTCCAGTGTAAATTGCAAAGTAAATGACAGCCAATCTCTATTTTAGAACATAGATGCATTTTAGAAACCTACTGCTGATAGTGTGGCCTGGGTAAGTTAGACATGGCTGATGCTTGACACTAGACCTACGTGTGTAAATTAATTTAATTGGATCAGCCTTATGGATCGGTTATAACTGTTCAATTGTCACCGATACCGATCCAGCTATCTAAGTCAGTATCGGACCGATTTCCGATCTCAGTATTATATCGGTGCCATCCCTAGTTATAAGTTATTGATTAATTGCTCCATTGAATTGTAACACCGTGTAGAAGGCCAATATTACAGCATGTTCATTATACATATAATCCGTTGGGGCCACCACCCAGTTTGTTATCTTCATGTGTCTGTGTGTGTGAAGAAGCTAGTTAGGTTATGAAACTGAAGCCCTCCTTCGCACACAGAGATAATCTGCTGACTGTGTGAAATGTTGCTTCATGTGCAGTGTGGATGGAAACTATATTTTAATATGATGTGCTTAATTATAGATAAAACACATTGCTCAAATATAATAATGCTGTATTCTTTAATGCATATTACCAACTCATGTATTATAAACCCATGCACTTGTTGTCATTTCATGTGCAGCTTGAGAGAGGTGCCCAGTTATGGAGTCAGATAGATAAGAGATCTGAATAGGCATATTGTCAGGCAGCGTCCAAAAACACCCTGACCTTGATAAGTGCCTGGAAGAACAGAAGATTCAGATGTAAGCAAAGGGGCATAAACATGCCTGCGCTCCGACGAGAGTGAACTCGCAAACATTTGCAGCCAATGGGAGAAGATAACGCCCATCTTGCATGTACATGGTAGTCAGAACAAAGGAAAGTGTTTTTCCTTGTCCAGTGTTCTGTATTTATAATTTAGCCAGAAGGAATAAAGAAGGACTCTGACTCAAAAGTGTTAAGAATAATATAGAAATGTATTAAAAAGCAACGAACAATCTAAAGATACAATTTGCCACGGCCGTGGTTTGAAAAGCATCCGCACAGTAACGTAAGGCCCGTAAGAATGGAAATCAGCCCCATTACCACACCTTCTAAACCTTTTATAGCGACAATAACAAACTCCTATTGGTTCCCTGAACATCATGTAAATATTTTATTCTGCCTTCCTTCTTCTTCTGTGTTAACACCTCGTGTCTGATATTATTTTATACATCGACCTCTATTGGCCAGGAAATGAGTAGTAATAATGGTAACGTATATTTAAAAGTGGGGTGTGGCTTGTACATGTACATACTTCATATAATTAAAATTTAAAAAAATAATAAAAGCATAACAAATAAAGTAACATTATTATAATCTCACATATTCCCTCCTTTCACAACATTTTATGGTGTGACCCATAGAAGCAATAAAAACACAGGTAATAGAAGGACGATGAGATGCCTATAAAATGAAAAACAACTGATGGTAGTGTTCATTAATCTGTCTGTTGCATGCAATAAACTACACCCATGAATTGAGAATTAATTTAATAAGCAAATCACAGTCCTTTGAATTAATTTAACTTCAAATCAACAAATCAACGTTTAAAACTCAGCGGGTAAGGGCAAAAAACTCCAAATTTTTATTGGAAATGAGGAGAAAATTCCCTTACAATGCCAAACTTGCAAAATGGCATTCTGTCTTCAGCCGCATTCTGTCTTCTAACCCTAGTAAGAAATAAACAAACTAATAATCACAGAAACATAAATACAAATGTAAAACATTAGCTCTCATAGTAGTTATATTGTGTTCACCTCTTTTAAAATGTAGACTAGGTTGTTTTATATTAGCTCTCTATTGTTATATAATCTGTAGCACCTAGGCCGTGTTTTTATATATGTGTAGCCAATAAAATGAAAACAGATTAATACTGTATCAATGTATCCTAGTGATGAAAATATTCTTTATGGTGAATTTTGTCCAACTTGTATGATCTGAAGTTTTTTATGCCAGTATATTTGCTCCCTGTGTTTTATTTAAAAAATATCTTGACGCTCACTTGAATGTCTTGGCTAAGTAAAGAATTGAAATTCAATGCTTTTCCTACTACTCAGAAAGATTGTCCTCATTTTTTTGCACATAATAACAAGTCAACTTCAATTTCTGTGTGTGGATATGGATTTGCGTCTCCTACAGATGCTCATAAATTAACTAATGTTCAAGTCTTTCAGAAACATGTAGAAACACGTGAACAAAATGCCACCAAACAGTGCAGCAAAAAATGCTTTTCGTCCCAGCTCTGCAGCTCGACCTGTCCACTTGAAAAGATGGATCTGATCTCTCATCTATTCTGCTTCTTGAATGGTATAAAGTGACTTCAATTCACTTTTTGATGGCCCCGTTCTTCAAACGTTGATTTCTCTAAACGATAGTAGAGTAGCCATGGAGGCCTCTCTGTGTCTCTCACAGCAGTGAGGACCTCCTTGATTGTGTGCGGGCAGCAGCCTTGATGAAAGGAGGGGTTTCTCCTGCTTTGATTCCCCCTTGTTGGTCAGTCGTTGTGGTGGCAGTTGTCCATTGATGGTGATGCTCCACCCCCCATCGGTTGGCGTGGTGGCTGTTGTCCTCTGGCCATGATGTCAGAGAAATATGGGCAACATGTGAACATGGTCCCTCTGCATCTCAGCCTGTGTAGGGCCAGCTGGTGTAGCCAACCATCTTTGGCTTTATCCCAGATGATATTAGGACATGTCACCAGTATGTCAGTCCTCTGATGGATACGGGTGTTATGTTGAAGTGCTTCTTTCAGCTGTCTGTGAATATTACTGAAGACTGTTGGTGTGTAGTGGTTAAGTCATTGTGGTGCATAAACATTAAAGAGTTTGTTTTCCTGTCAATTGTAAAGGGAGTCCAGTGTAGTCCCTAATATGATGTAAGTATCTAGTCTTGTTTTATAGTTTCATTAAAATAAAAATGTATGCTATTGCTGTGTTGTATTCTATAAAAACAAAATAGAAACACAAGTATGACCAAGTTATTATCACTGCTGTTAAATAAATAATTAATACCTCTAAACATGTAATGAGTAAATGATCCTAAGGGAGAGGATGTCGTCCTGTCTGGGTCGCAAACCCCTTCTTATTCCTAAATATTTCTGCAAGACTGGCTCTTAAACTTAATAACTTAATTTAGAAATTAATTTGTTTACACACACTGATCATCTCCCCCTTTTGACACATTATCTTTTATGTGTCAATACAGCATAATATGAAAACAAAAAGTCTACCAGACAATCCCTTTCATTTATATTGGTAGACAAAAATATCAAAATACAGCTATGTCTGTGCTATATAACGGTCAAATAATAATTATATATATATTTGTATAAAATGAAATAGAAAACAAAATTAAACAATTCCAATGGGTGTGCAAAATAACAATAACAAAATAACTCTGTTTACAAATGTAGTTTACAAAAAATATTCTTAATTGACCTCATAATAAAACAATTATTTAAAAAGTCTGTGTTGTTGGTCCTGTTGGTCCGTAATTTGAATGTTCAATCTTACCAGTCGGCTTCTGTCTCTCACCACCCTCTGTCATCACCAACCGTTCTCATCAGCTTTATTGAAGGTGTAATAGTAAAAACTGGTCAATGTGCATTTGTATAGTAGTTCTTTCCTCAACCAGTCCAGTCCTGAACCGTGAGGTAGGCTTGGTTGGCCAAGCTGATTTGGGCAGCAGGTTGTGGTGTCCAACTTTGAAACATCTTTCTCTTGGTTGTGGGTGACAGGTGGGAGGTCCAGACTGGAAGACACTGAGCTCATCATTTTGACATCCTGTCTAAGATGTATCATTTAACATGATTGATTACAAACTAGATTTTCATACATTTTAAACAAAATTATTATGAACATGTAAAACAAAACGAAAAATTGTGAAAGACAAGGTTTAAAAATAAGATATCTAAGACATTTAACTACTGATAATTATTAGGGGTCCAAGCACCGAAGGTGCAGCGGCCCTATTGCTTTTTTTCTCAATATTATTAAGGGCCTAGCCACGAAGTGGCGAAGCCCTTATTGTTATCATGCATTTTCTTATTATTAAGGGCCTAGCCACGAATTGGCAAAGCCCTTATTATTATCGTGCGTTTTCTTATTATTATTAAGGGCCTAGCCACGAAGTGGAAAAGCCCTTATTAAAAAATCTCAAATTACATATCAATGCAACAATAACAGCCGGTGTGTATTTGTTTAGTCTCCCTCTCTTTATATCTCTCTTTATATCTCCCTCTCTTTACATTTTAAACAAAATTTATGTTTATAAAATTATGAACATGTAAAACAAAACAAAAAATAGTGAAAGACATGGTTTAGAGCCTAGGTAAGGGCCTAGCCATGAAGTGGCGAAGCCCTTATCAAAAAATCTCAAATTACAAGATGTCAATGTAACATTAAGAGCAGGTGTGTATTTGGTTAGTCTCCCTCTCTTTATATACAAACAATACATACAATTCCTACAGGCTTAAGGGTCTGAATGATGTATAAAAAGTTTCGTCCCGATTGCTCAATAGGGGGCGCTACAATCGTCAGTTGAACATTGCAGCTTTAAAATGGTAACAGCTACTGTACAAACTGCCATATATCCCTTAGCTTGGTGTCTACTGATGCAGTGCCCTACTTGTAATGAAGCTTTCATAATGTCAAATGTCTCAAATGTTTTAATTTCCTGTATTGTGGATTTAATGAAAAATATAATTTTTCTGTCTTATCCTATGCAATTTGTGTAAATATCAGATTTCATAGCTTTTTAGACTCCTGATAGCTCCTTGATTCAAATCTGAAAAATGTGTCTCCTAGATCTGCCACTTTTAATGAAAGTGGGTGTAGTAACACCAAACAACCACACGAGGGCAGCAAGAGGCAATATGTGAGACTTCTTATACTGCATTTATCTATTGTTAATGTACATTCAAGACTTCATCACATGTGTAAGTAACCACAAATATACTTTTGTTCATAGAGCCCATTTAAATTACTTTAAGTACTTTCAGAGTACTACAAAGTACTTGAGAGTACTTTGTAGTAGTAAGCAGCATTAATTTGTAGTTTAACGCTGATAAAACATTGTAAGATCCTCACAACATGGCTGGCACAGCCTGATATTTGTCTCCTAGATCTGCCACTTAGATTAAAAGTGCGTGTAGTATTTCAACCAAACAACCACGAGGGCAGCAAGAGGCCATGTGTAAAATAAAGACTCTATTCACTATGGCTTTATTCTCCGTTTTTCTATTCATGTACGTTCAACACTTGTGTAAGTGACCACATATAGACTGTTATTCATATAGCCTTATTAGAGTTTTTTAACTATTCAAAGTTGTTTCAGTACTTTAGAGTACTTTGTAGTAGTAAGCAGCATTTATTTGTAGTTCAACGCTGAAGACATTGGTCCTAGAGAGTAGTGAGAGACATCATAGGTACCAGTATGGAATTCTCTTAACATTCTACTATCTTCCATTGGTGCTTTTCAGCCATGCTCATTTCTGATTGGTCGAGACCTTAAACAGCTTTAACTCACCTACCGTTGGTTATAGGAAGTAATTAGGCACATAATTGGACTCCATAGAAAGTCCTCTATCATTGTTGGGTGCTTTTTAGCCATGGTTGTTTCCGATTGGCCGAGAGCTTAAATGGCTATAGCTCACCAACCATTACTTTCAGAGTGTAGTTGGGCATGTCATTGGACTCGGTAGAGAGTGCTGGATCATTTATTAGTGCTATTTAGCCATGCTGTTTCCTTATTGGCTAAGAGCTTACATGGACATAACTCGCCAACTGTTGGTCCTTGAGAGTACATAAGCACATCATTGGACTCGGTAGGAAGTCCTCTATCCCTGATTAATGCTTTTTAGCCATGCTTGTTTCTGATTGGCCAAGAGTTTAAACAGCTTTAACTCACTGGTCGTAGGAAGTAGTTGGGCACATAATTGGACTCCGTAGAAAGTCCTTTATCATTGTTTGGTGCTTTTTAGCTTTGCTCATTTGTAATTGACCGAGAGCGTAAAGAGCTATAACTCACCAACCGGTTATAGGAAGTAGTTAGGCACATCATTGAACTCTGCACAGTCCTCTATTATTGTTTTAGCCATGCTAGTTTCTGATTGGCCCAGAGCCTAAAAAGATATAACTCTCTAAACTATTGGTCATACAGAGTAGTATGAAAGATACTCTGACTTAGTAGGGAGCGCTCTATCATTGATTGGGACTTTTATCAATAATTGTTTCTGATTTGTTCAGAGCTTAAACGGCCGTAACTCCCTAACCATTTGCCATAGAGAGTACTTAGACATGTCTTTGGACTCGGTAAAGAGGACTCTTGCAGATTTGTGATATTACCATCAAAATCTTTATTGTAATCAATTTCACTGTGTCTTAACTGGTTTCCACAGATTCTGCATTGGGCCAGGCAATACATATAGGCTCAGTTTTTATATTATAAGGAGAGGGGGTGAGCAGGACTAATTTGTTCGATTTATGTCCTGTCAGACCTCAACACCTAATGTACTTGCAAAGACAATCACGTAAAACATGTCTATGTGGAAAATACATATTTGACCTCTTGCGACTTACCTCTGGTCTCTTCCTTCCTCCTTCTAGGTCATCCAATCAGACTGTGCTGTCTGCTCTACCCCTAGGGCCTAGCCACAAAATGGCAAAGCCCTTATTGTTATTGTGCGTTTTCTTATTATTAATAAGGGCCTAGCCACGAAGTGGCGAAGCCTTTATTGTTATCATGCATTTTCTTATTATTATTAAGGGCATAGCCACGAAGTGGCAAAGCCCTTATTGTTATCGTGCGTTTTCTTATTACTATTAAGGGCCTAGCCACGAAGTGGCAAAGCCCTTATTGTTATCATGTGTTTTCTTAATAATCTGCCATTGAAGTCAATGGCAACCCCTAGAACCGTTGAGGTAACATACAATGTCATAACTTTTGAACCGTGCCATGGAAATTTACAAAACTAGTCTCTACTGATTCCATAGAACCTCTCAAATCCAATGGACCATGTGACGTCAAAATCTGTTAGGATAGATTTTACGCCATCTTGGATTTTCTGAAAAACCTACTTTTACGAATTTCTCCTAAGCCGTAGGTCCGATCTTCACCAAATTTGGCCTGGAACATCTGGCCTGGAACATCTGTATGACTATCATAAGTTATTAAAATAATCTTGATAGACTAAGTCTTCTTGTTACAATCGGCCAATACATTTTGGAGTCGCGGCCTATTTAAACTTAAAGATGACTATCTTGTGACAGTATTGTCTGATCTTCACAAAACATGGTACTCTAGTCTGAAACCTCTTTCTCAATTTAAACACATTTGTCCAATAGGGGGCGCAATAAAAATAACATTTACATTTTGGCTTTTATTTTTTAATGCTTTGAATTATTCACATAAAACTTAAGATCACCTTTCCGACAAATATCCTTTTGACCTGTAAGAAGTTTGGTGAATGTGGCGTGCCATTAATCATGCATATTATCAAATACTGCTAATCAGAAAGTGATGCTGAATCTTTGAGAGGCCTCATCCGATTGACATGAAACGTAACAGCCGACTTCTCCTTAGTGTGCTTACCTTCCCCAAGAAGTTTCATCAAAATTTCTCTTGTCATTTCTGAACAGCGCCATCTATAATATCAAAATCTGGTCACAAACTGCATTTCTGCTTATAACTTTAAAATCTTTAAACAGATTGTTGAATATGTAATATCAATAGATTCCTGAGGTTCTCCGTAATCCTTTGCACTATGTGACGTCTCGATTCATCAGATTAGATTTTACTTGGTTTTTCTGAAAAGTATACTTTTACAAACTCTTTCAACACCATTAGTTAAATCTTCATCAAATTTGGTGTGGATCATCTATTGGCCATGCTTATTAATATATATTAAAATAATGCTGATAGACATTTTTGTCTGGCTACCATCGGCTAATAAATGTACACTGTGTGGCCTATTTAAACTTAGAATTATTTCTTAAAACAGGAATATTGATCTTTACAAAACTTGGTAAATACATGTGGAAACCTGGTTTAGAGCTTCCCTTAATTTTGTCACATTTGTCCACTAGGTTGCGTAATAACAATTTCAATGACATTCACATTTTGTTCTGTGTTTTTGCGATGCTTTGAACAATTGACATTAATCTTCAGCAAGCCCTTCAGACTAGTGACCATTTGACCTTCAATGTTTAGTGGCCGTAGCTTTCCAGTAACCACGCTTACGATTCTATCAATAATGCCTATCATGAAGTTTCATGTCATGCATCCGATTGGCATTAAACTTGACACACCATTTATGTTCAATGTGTCAACCCTTCCAAAGAAGTTTCATTGTAATTGCATATGCCAATTTATGCTAAACTTAGTAGTAAAATTGCTAGGGTTGCCCTGGTTGTGATAGAGTCATTTTAGACAACGCCAACCTTGCTGATTGCTGCAAAACCAGGTGGGTGAACTGCTATGGGTGCCCTAAGTGTGCCAGATCTCATTCTGCTAATGCCGCCTTGCCAAAATCTAGGCCCGACCATGGCTGCTTGCAGCTATATTTATTATTATTAAGGGCCTAGCCACGAAGTGGCGAAGCCCTTATTGTTATCAGCCGTTTTCTTATAATTATTGGGGGCATAACCACGAAGTGGCGAAGCCCTTTTTGTTATCGTGCATTTTCTTAATATTATTAAGGGCCTAATCACGAAGTGGCAAAGCCCTTATTGTTATCGCTTGTTTTTTTATTATTATTAGGGCCCAAGCACAAACAGTATTATGCACAAAAACTATTTGATCACTAGTGATAATTATTATTATTATTAGGGCCCGAGCACACACAGTGTGTGAGAACCCTATTGAAACCCTAGTGATTATTATTAGGGCCCGAGCACACAGTGTGCGAGGACCCTGTTGTATCCCTAGGGATAATTAGGGGTCAAGCAGCGAAGCTGCTGACACCTATTGTTATTGTTAGTTTTTTTTATTATTATTAGGGGTCAAGCAGCGAAGCTGCTGACACCTATTGTTATTGTTAGTTTTATTATTATTATTATTATT
>JAODOY010068130.1:14427-31444 GCA_025399855.1 Forbesichthys papilliferus
AGGCATGTTTAAATTTGTTGTTATCAGACAAGACAAGGAGGCACATTCACGCAATGGAAATCAAAATATGTTTGACCCCCATCATGATAAGCGCGCCAAAATCATGTGACTTTTGATGTTGTGAAATGTCTGTATATCAGAAAGCACAAACTGAACCCATCTTTCAGCAAGGGCCAGCACATTTTAAGTGAGCCTTACTGCTTACCGTACATTCGATGATTCAGGGAATTTACAATAGTTCTTTCATATTTCTATCTCTGATATGAACAAGACACTGGTTTATGAAAAAGTAAACGTATAAAGTAAATGTCAACGCTAAAAATAAGACAATCCCAAAATTCTGCACTGCCGTACGGATGGGTCATGATTGTCTTTCTGATCAATGATCTCAGTATATTGCCCGGGTTATCTCATGTTTCTTTTTTTTTGCTAATGTTTTATCTATATATCATTGTTTGCCTGTTACTGTGATTTAATTATTTTCAAGATTTCAAGAGCCTTTATTTTTGATTAAATAAAGGTTGAATTAATAACAAAGGGCGTGATAGATAGGCTTCTCTGTTCATATGCTGAGTGAGAGAAGGGATCTATTTCCTATTGCTGATATGGGAGTTTTCCCCCCATCATCTGCTGCTTTGAGAGGAGGAGGGCGGTGCTGGCAGGATCGGGTGAGCAATGGTTAGAGAGCATTAGGAGAGGGAGGGACAGATATTCACAACATGACCTCATGTTAGCAGAGCCATGGCTGTATGAAGCCAAACCCCAAGTTCCAGTCATCCTGCATTTTCTATCACGTGACATCAAAAAAAGATTATACATTTGGATGTGGAGACATTTGCACATGATGTGCATTCAACACAGCGTAATAAATACAGTATTAAAGTCTAAAAACACTACATTGGACCACCCGCTCACAGTGCTACTAAATGAGTAATAAAGCTGAATTAAAGCCACGATCACCATTAGTCACACGATGTGTCCAGTGGACGGAATGTGGGAATGCTAGCAGAGAAGCAAGGCTACAGTTGTAACTGCAGACAGTCAAGCATGCTCATGTTGGTTGAAATGGCAGTCTCTTATCATGGTATAAACTAAGAAATATTCACTAGCCTAAATTTCACTGCTGTATCATAGCAACCCTGCTGAAACAATAGCTGAATGCACTGAACAGACATTAGCTTTCAACTGGACATTGAACAAAAGTTGCAAATGTACACATTCTAATACCAGGGGAATTGTTCTACATAAAGCTGTATTAAACAAATGTTTCTCACCCTAATGGAACCTGAACTGTAAAAATGTTATTTGTGCTGAGAGAAAAGTTGTTCATTCTTAAATGCAGGACATTCCTAGATCTTGCTAAATGCATCATCAATGTTAACTTATTCTGAATATCAGCAGCCCACTCTATAAAACAAGTTTTTTTTTAACTGCAAAACCTTCAGTTGATGTTTGGGGGAAATGGGTGAGTTTTATGTTTGTGTATGAAGTTTGTGAAGTATTGTTTGGCAACAATCTGTTTTGTTTCTACCTTATTTGATGAGATGTAAAAACTCTCTTGGTGCTGCTCTGACCTCTGTGGAGGAGGGGGACCTCCTCATCAATATCAGTATGTGCTTATTTACTGATGACCACCTACTACCTACTGACCTATGGATACAGGCTGGAGGTCACATGATGCTTTAGGTGATCATGAGATAATTTTATATAAACTATACTAATCAGTGTAATCTGTCTTCAGTGATAAAATGGCCAGGCGTTTCTCTGTTTCTATAGGGCATGGACTTAGCTTTCTGGGAAACAAAGTGTAATTTTTACAGTAGCAGACATCGTCCATAGAGGGAGCCTGCTGTGTGTGTGTGTGTGTGTGTGCGTGTGTGTGCACGCATGCCCCACTAGACCATTTTAATGTGATGAGTGGGCTGTCGGCATATAGAGCAGAGGGGTTGGGCTGGGCAAGGCCCCGGAGCATGGACAAAGACAGTGACTGTGCATAAAAGCACAAAGCTCTCTAATGCCTCGCTGCTTACCATAATGAAGCATCCAAATTGTTTGGACTATTTCTCCTTGTGTGTGGGAACAAAATGGAACTCGCTGTTAAAGATCCTGATTCTGACATCGTCAATTGTAGCATTTTACATTTTACTGAAGGGCCGCACCCTCCTATAGAGGCACAAATCAGCAGTCATATTTCATGTTAAATATATAGTATTGCACATAAAAATGTCAAATATAGTTTGACAGCCACAATACAATAAGTACACCATATGATCATAGCAAATGATACATTATTATAAATCCTGTAAGTTTAATGCAGTCATATCAGTACATAACATTGAAATAGCAGTGCTTCTGTCAATAGTGTTGACAGAAGCACCAAACATCAACTGTTTAACAAGTTGGTTTAAGTGGAGTTCAAATGGAATACTTATAATGTGTTGTCCATCCAGTGCTCCAAAACTATGCTGCAAGTGTACAGGTCTTTAAACCATACCTTTAGTTTTGCACCAAACAAAAGCAGGCTCCTATTAGGTGTATCATTAACTCTAATGCCCAATCATTATGGCACTCATTGTGTAATTGTGTAACATGGGCTAAATTCCAATCCAATGTGCTTAGTTATTGGAATGATTTAATAGTCAGGTTCCTGTCCTATCAAAATTATCTTGTAGATTTAATTTTTCATGATTGTGACCAGGCCAAATAATTACAATGGCAAAAGAAATGTGCAGCACCAAAACGAATACATACACGCAACAAACCAACAAACAATTTAATGTTTGGATGACTACAATTCAATAAAAACACTGCCTCGCATACATCTTGTTATGTTTACTCTGGTATGTTTAGCTTTGTTTCGCTTGGTAACCGACTTTGGTATGAAGTGTCTCATTGATGCCCCAAACAACACATGGAGTGAAGCTTTTAAAAGACGTAAGGCTCAGTGTGCTTGCCTAATATCTACCGTAAATAAAAACAGTCAGTTGATAGTGCTCTACTGGGCTGAAAATAAGCAAAGGCAATTTAGTGAACAACAAACATCACAGGCTAGAGGATTCTTGGAAAACCAACTGCTGACAATTCCAATTTTACTTGGCATTGGAAAGACAATCATAATATTATTTTTTGTGAATCTAATAAGATGCTTTGTTAATTAACAAATAGTATTAACCAATATAGTCAGATCTTATCCTGATAAACACAGCTCCAGATCGTATGAAAAGAATGTTAACTATTGGACTTGATTTCTAAAATTCTAATAACGACTGCATGTTGGCTTACAAAGAAAGTGTTATCTTGCTATAATACATTTTATATGCTATAAAATGATTAAAATGATGTTTTTCAATAAAATGTTAATTTTAATAACATTATATATATATATACACACACACAATGTTAACAGCTCTTCTTTGTCTGTAACGGTTCATACGCCTACTGCGTAAAAACAAGAGTTGCAGATTCTGAATGATGCTGCTACATCATGTGATTCCATTAAATTCTAGCAAGGCAATTATGCTCTGCTAGCCTGGAGGGTTGTGTTGGCACTCAACTCAACAGCTGAGACTATGTTAGAGACAAAATTGTGCACAAACACAATATACATATCGTTAATATTTACAGCACATCAACTACTGTATTACAATAATTTAGCAACTGAGAAACCCAATAGCATATACCGGCATGCACTTGATCCAATCTCATATTCATTCAAACCATTGCAGCTAGTTTATTGAGGGGATTATGAATGGAAACTTAAGTAGGCTAGTTAAGTAAAATACAGACTGGATGTGTTGTCATGCTAAATATATTCACTCTTGTCCACCACACGGTCAGTTGGTTAAGGGAGGGGGCTTGCTGACATTTATTGGGCTGTCATGCTAATAGCAATTCCATCGTTGTTGCATGACTATGGTACCAGTAAATATTCAGTCTATCCTACCTTTATATTTTTCAAGAACATCCTCATACGCTTGAAGATATTCCCTTTCGTCCGCGATCATATACGCCTGTGGTGTGTACAGAGCCATTCACCAGCCGTGCAGTGTGTATGGTATCGAGTCGAACTATACTGTGATTTTCGCTGTTGTTCCACCAAAGGAAACGCCCCTATGTCCCTCCCATATCTGTGTACCGTCCAATGAGCAGAGCAATAACGTGAATAATGACCGAGGGGCAAGACTGCTCCCATGTCTGTGATTTCAAGATATTTTTCACAAACCCATAATAATAGCATGCTATTAATGTCAGGTGTGTGACTGTGAATTGACCATTCAGTTTTTGTAATAACTGCCCAAATCGCAATATGTGTACGCAACTGATACATTTTATTGTATTTATGAGGTTAGTCTGTAAACAAATACAATATAGCCTACAAATCTAAGAATTTCGCTATATGCAACATATCCGTACAATTTAGGCTATGTGTTAAAGATGCCTAGTTATATTTTATACATATATATTTATACATTAAATATTGCCTATGTGTATATATGTCTATGTATAGCCACGTGTTAATGTTAGATTCCGATATTTGGCCAGTGGACACTCCTTTACGAGCCAGACAGGCAGTTACCATGCCTATTCCAACTGTCTGATATAAAACCAGATATAACAAATCAAAATAGAGCGTGTATTGTAGTGTCATTTCTGAAAAACACAAACATGAATGATACAAAAATATCTAAATGGTCGGTTATACTGTCTAGGCTATAGGCCTATAAATATATGGAAGTCTGCTAAATAGCCTATCTGTAAAATGCTTGTATTCAGCATGTCATGGTACTGGTCATGCATTGCAAATATTTTACTCATTTAGGATTCAAGATATATCTTATCTGACATATGTGTAGTGGCACCCTGTCATTTCACCTCGATCGGGTTAACAGAACACTCACCTGCGATCCTGAGCACAGCTCTCTCTGCGGGATCCAACACGGATCCTCCCAGATTTTTTCGCTTAGAGCGTTCGTGTCTAGGTAGATTCCAGGGTAAGGTGTCCCCTGGTGCTGGTGATACCGACCCAGATTTAACACTATATTCCTCATCGTCTGAGAAATCCGCCGATGAAGACATTGAACAGTGAACGGAAGGGTTCCCTGAACTGGAGCTCTATGAGACAAAAGAAAGAACAGCGCTTGTTTACACCAACAACCAATTAAAATAGCCGCTACTGGCAAACAAACGGCGATCACAGGATTTCTCACCATTACCGTCCAAATTAAGCCTCGGAATTTAAACGTTAATTGGGTGCTATAAGGAAGCCCTGTAAAATGCCACCAGCTTGCAATAATCCATGACAACGATAAAACCATTGAACACAAGCAATGTGAAATCAATCGCATAGCTCCCCCGCCAGGTCAAATACAAGACTTACCGCTGTGTACATGATACCTGTCCGATAGCAAATAATCCAAACGAAATAAGCTATTCCAGCATCTGGTTGTCAAAATAAATCGCAACCACGCCCTTGGAGGGATGAACTGGTCATGAGTTCACTCCCTCTTTGAAGCATAAGGACCCGAGGATGATGTAAGTGCTAATCGACGAGGGGATGGATGAGTCTCAAAGGGAGAGCTCGTCCGGGATGCGAGATGTGAGAACAGACTGTATGTGTCCTCGTCATACCCGATACCACAGGCAACAACAGTCTATTCAGGCTCACTGGCTCAGCAACAATGATGTGATGCGGTATATAGCGCCATCTTGCTGCAGGTGTTAGAAACCACTTCGGGTGTAGAATGTCAAATGTTGGCTTCAACAACCATGTATATAAAGGTTAGAATAATCTCTGCCAGTCAGATGACAGTCATCACTGTCTCGATCATTAAATAAAGATGCTGCCTAGCTGACCATTTTAATAACTGAGATGTATGCCTGATCAACCGACTGGCACCCTGACACAAACCCTGCAGTTAATGGGATAAGTACAGGTTACAATGTTGACATAACTCACTGAAAGGACAAGATAAGGGTTGTGTAAAACACCAGTTCCAGTTGTTGCTAAAAGACCAGATGTGTTCTTTTATAATAATTGAAAATTACATTTCAAAACCTTCGAAGTGAAAACATTTATTCAGGTCCAATAGGCTTCAATGAATCAGCAATGGGATTAGACGGGCTACACTACACACATTGTATACAATATGTTTTTAATGAAGCAAACATACTGTACTTAACAGTCTGCGTGATTGACTCATCAGAAAGCATGGGATCTCCCATGAGCAAACCATCTGCTCATTACTTGTTGTATGGTAAAATATGGTAAAAAATATGCTTACTATCATTTAAGAACACATCCTATGTCTGTTCATTTAAAATCAAAGAGATTGAGTTTGAGATTATTGAGAGGATTATGGGGAAGGTTGTTTCTCTATAAGATGTTGCCTTTCCAAATAGACACTTTGATATTTTTATTACCAGAGGGGCTTGCCACAGCAGTTCAAAATCAGGTGTCCTTGATTTCTACAATATGTTTATAAAACATTTCTGAAGTGATGAGCAATTTATCATAATGTTATTATACTGATACAAACACACGATCTCTCACAAAATCGTTTTATGTTGATATTATCTTTAAGATTGGATTTCTCTAAGGCTTGGATTTAGTCATTTGTATATTTCATTTTCAGTTAATGTATGATGCTGTTGTATGTATGCACAATATAAAATGTTGCATAGATGTGCATGACTGAGATTCTGATGGAAAATAACAGAAAAACAACTATCTCATCATCCAAAATGTATGCTCCTTCAAATGTTTTATATTAATGTGTCTTTATATTTGCAAGATGTCCTTGAGTGTTTTTAAAGGCGTCTTAAAATAAAATGTATTATTATTATTATTATTATTATTATTATTATTATTATTATTATTATTATATTGTTATATTATTACTATCATCGTCATGTCTTGTTAGAAAGAATATAAATTTGGGAATAATTGGTATGGTGAATAAAGTAAATTGTGATGTATAGGAGGTCTAGGTTTGTAATGCAATGCTATGGTTTGGCATACATCATGACAATTATTATAGCTAATAGATATCAACCCATAATCAAAGTTCAAAAAATGCCACCCAGTTTATGAGTTTCCTATTATGCTACTGAAACATCCATTACATTATAACTTGTGACCAAATGTAAGTTATAGGTAGAATGCCTATTATAAATTAGATACTCAATATGCTAAAATGTAAAAGTATATAAAGATTGGCCACAATATGGAATACCTACAGGTTTGCGTGTAGGGGTGACTTGCACAGACTGATAAAATTCTGGCAGGACTCTCTTCTTCACTTTGCGTTTTCTCACTGTAGATGAATCTGCATCACTTTCGGGAACTTCGGTCAAATTCGGCCTTTCATCAACAATGCGAGCGCGCGCGCTCCTTCTGGCGTGACGCGGACTGTGCCTACAGCCCTGCAAAAGAAGAACGGTAAAGTATGCAATGCTAGCCTGCATTTGGACTAGTGATATGTTTTCTTCAAAATAAGAGTCCATTTAACGGGTTGTTGACCGCAAGATGTGTGCATGCCTAATCTAGTAGCCTATGCCTAAATAAAGCAATTATCTAGTGTTAGGATAGCCTAAACCCAGTATATCTGATTCTGAGCCCAGTTATTTATGGGCTACCTCACACACAAGAAGTGTAACTAACCATGTAAATTTCACAAAAACGAATTCAAACTTTAAAAATATGACTATATATATATAGACTATTTTTAAGTAGTAGTATGATATATATTTATAAAAAATGTTTAGACCATGCCAAATAAAGTGAAACATTGTGAAAAAAAAGCATAGGTATACTGGGTGAACATTTAAACATATTAATTTATATAACATACAGAAAGTAGTTTCATTTTTTTACTAAACACCTGCAAAATACGTCTCCCTTCATCTTCAATAATTGTTGTACCGATATAAATATATATAATATAATAATATATATGAAATATTTTGGTGGATATTGAGGATTGGACAACTGTTCTCCTTAATCTAAACCAACTCGTGTAGTTGTTTTATTGTGACAGCAGAACACACCGATCAGACTGAGGAACAATCCCTCTATTACCCACAACCCATTGCCTTTAAAGGAGCAGGTCCCAACCAACACCCAGTCACGTGAATTATGTCCCACAAGTCCGCCTCAATATAATATTTAATAATATAATATAATAGTATGTATATATAAATATAATATCACAAATTAAACTAAAGTAAAATAGCCTAAAGTTATAATTGCTAATTGGCATGCTGCAGGCAAGAAACTGTAGAAAACAGAATATTTTATCTTAGTGTGAATTCAATTATATATATATAATTCACACATATATATATATAATTCACACACATATACATATATATATATTTATTATTATTATTATTATTATTATTATTATTATAGTCAGTTTTCCAAATACTGGAATTCAACCCCTTCATATTAAATAGCGTTTATTATTAGGTAGCCTATTTATTCTTCAGCCTCCGACTGCCTCTGACAGCTAGAAAACGTTTGCTTTTGTTTTGAAAATCGCCGGAAATGTAGCTTTTGATTTTTGTTGTTGTGCCAAAAAGTGATTTCCTGACAGAAAGTAATTTTGCACGCTCCCGCGGAAGGCAGCCTGTTAAAGCTGAATCGCTATAGTCTACAGCTGCTGTTTTATTGATCAGTAAGTCAAAACAGGTTATTGTCTACGATAATAGCAAATGTGTGTCTTTGTGACAGGTATGCTTCTTGTAAAAACAATGTGGCCAAATAAATGTTTGCAGTTTTATAATAATTACTGACGATTTCTATATAGGAAATGTGCTACTATGATGTTTGTTTGTATTTTGGTATGTAGGCGTGGAAATCAATTGTTTAGATTTCAAACAAATGTACTATATATATACATATAAAAATAAATAAATAAATTTAAAAAAAAAAAAAATTTTTTAATTGCAATTAATCTTCTGACTGCATTATTTTTCATACACATGTGCCTTATCTTTTTTTAACAGTTGAAATCGTAAACATGTACATTTTGCTAATTTCACGAGGGTTATATTACTTAGATTATAATTTATGGCTCAACCAGTCCTTTTTGTGTATTTACCTATTGCGGGAGCGCGCAAAATCACTTTCGGTCAGGAAATCACTTTTTGGCACTATACCGGCTTGCTTGGTGACGCAGATAAGTGCGTTTGAAATGAACACGCATGCAGCAAAAAAGTGTAGGCGGGTTATCACACAATTCTAAAGTAGATTGTTAGAAGTTAATGTAGCATGCTTTATGATTACCCTATATGAATTGAATAATGCAATCTACGCCCAGTAATAATTTAGGCTACTGAAAAATCGTCAACATTACCTATCACATTTATTGATATCCTAACATGCGCAATGCGCATAACACTGCCCTTCTTAGGATAAAAGTAGAAAAATAGGTTAAGTTGCAAACAAATAGCCTATTTATAGTAAGCATGCAACCGTGTATTTCTTTTTTTACTTAAAGGATTTGATGCCAGGTAGAGTCATGAAAAGTTAAGCTTACCTCTGACCGAAAATGATGCGTTCGGAGGCCAACTGCTAGAGCAGATAAACATGTCAGAATAACCTATAACATTTGCATTATCTTACAGGCATGAACAACAATAATTACATCAGAACTGTATGAACATAATTACCGGTGCATCAACATAATTTCTCCTGCCATTTGGTTTAATGTTAGCCTACGTCTTATGAGACACGTTAGCAATGGCCGTTCTGTCAACAAATTAAACACACCATTATCTATTAAATAGGTATGAAAATACCACGGTCGGGACTCGTTAGTGAGCATCCACTAGATAGAGGGGCATGCTAGCTACTCACCACGGCTCTTTGCGCGTCCAGAGAGCACTGATTTTATTGGATGTTTTCCATTGCGAAGTCTGCGATGCCAACAACAGAAAAACAGAATTGTTGCAATAGTCCCGAGTAAAAGCAGCAACAATAACAAAACATATTGAATACTGTATGGTCTCAATAGGACCAAAAACGCCGCAGCAATCATCCCAAAAACGCGAGGTTGTGCCGGTCCTTTAGCTACCGCTTCATCTGTCGTAATATCACTAAAGATTATGAACGGAATAACGCCTTACACTGACAGACTACACGATGATCCTCATTTGGCCTACATTGGCAAATGTAGTCTAGGATTATGTTCAGACTGGGCAAACAATTGATACCATACATGTAAGACCAATGACTCAGCAGAGGCTCAAGTATTTTTTATTTATTTATTTTACTAGGGTAGTCAGCGATTTCATTTGAGCATTGAAGTGGTCAGCTGCAGATAATGCGCTGCTATTTCCTTTTAGGCTAGTCCACTGCATGTCTCGGCCTGCTAATGGTGTCTATAGGCTTATGTATCTGTAGCATGTAGACTACTCAAAATTCTTCCATTTTTATTTCTTCTGTAGGTCTATATGTAATTTGCCACATTCAGTGACCATAAACACAAGGTTTAATCCTCCTTGGTTATAACCGGTCAGTCATCACTGAATTCCAATGGAATAGCATAACATAGCCTACTGGTTGTAGAAAAATAAATTACAAATGTATTTACAAAACTATTCTAGGAGGAATAGATAAGCTTAACCGAGCGTGAGCATCCATACTGCCCATTGGAGGCAGATCTGGCACACGATGGCCCGACCTGCATTGAGGCACAACGGACTAATGCGGCCACATTTGCGGGTATATATATTTTTATATATAAAAAGATGAGATGATGGGCGTACTGTAGCCCATGTGGTGATTCAGACGGCAGAGGGCAGAAAAGGGTCACGGATCACATATCAATCTATACAGCATTGGGAGCCATAGCACTGCAGTGGTTGAAGGAAGCATGGGCAAAGAGAGCAATGATATGGTCAGATAATATTCACTACTGCAGAGCATGCAGACACATTACGGAAGGCGCTGCTCCTATAAGGCGCTGCATCACTACATAGTCAACTGGGTCACAGCGATAGCATGCAAGATAGACATGAGCAAGCAGACATCATGGCTAAGGCCTCATAAACAGGAGAGGGTCGAGGTGGCTTAAATCTGAGACAGCATTTAAGAAATGTCAGCAGAGTTGGAGGAACAGGTATCTGTTGGACCAACTAAGGGGAATTAACGAGAGATATCAATGTTCAGTAAGGCATACGCATTTGGTTACTTTAATCAAGCAATAAATCTAATGAGTTACAATGCAAATTCACTCAAAATGTCAAAAGCCATGCTTGTATGTATTTTCAAATGTTCAAGTGTATATATATATATTTCTTTTTTTCAAACACACAAAGCTATGTGATTGGTCAGTTGCTGGTCCTGGGGCAACATGAATTATGATATTTTAGGGACATCATTCCTGTCTATCAGATGGAAGTGTCTCCTCACACTCCTGACCAGTAGGTGGCAGCGTACATCTTAAAGTTGTTTACCATAATCATAAAGAAGAAGACACTGAGTCGTTGCAGTCAAAAATGCAAAATATCGCGCGTTGCAAATGCTATACCTCAGGTTAAAAAACAACCAACAGTCAGTGGAGTTAGGTATGTGTCTGTATTATTCCCTTTAATCGATGTCTAGAAGGAAACTATTTATATATAGTGATAATTTATATATAGATGTAGTACGGTACTTACATACTCTACTGCATAACAAGTTTATATTAAACAGAGACAAAAGTAAAACTGTTTTGCTAGCACTGATTGTAGCCGGGTACGGTACTGGTAATGACGTTGACTTGATTACGACTTAGATTCGGATTAATACTGTACGGTACCGTGATAGCTGCATAGGTAACAGTCGTTGGTAAAAAATACATTTAAATTGGTGGGTGAGATCGGACAGCATACGGTACTGCATTTAGTAGGTTTTTTAGTGTGTTGAAAGAAACATTGTTATCATCCTGTTAATTTAATGTTACCGTACTCATAAATCGTTAGGATGTAGTACTGTATGCAATCTCGGGAACCCATCGAGTACGGAATGCTCGATGGGCATTGTATGCACCTGACAGGCAAATATAAACACAACACAAAAAAGTAAAGACATTTGTGTTTGGTAGATTTTTTCTTTGTTGTAAAAATGGTGGTAATACGTCTTATCATTGGAAACCTTGATTATTTATATTTTAAATTATGCCACATGCAGAGCTGAGTATGTGGGTTGCGCCCGTGAAAAATGTGGCCACATCTTCTCTGACAATGCCAAACCGCTTTCCTTTGCATTTGACTCTTGTTTGGTGGATAGGACGTTTGAAGTCTGAAAAAACAAGACATACTGGTCATTTAACAATTTATTAATTTAACAAACAGGAGCGTCAGTAGCGTGAACCATACACGGCCACAACAGCGTGGCACCTCCTCCTCGTGCTAATCACACACTGGTGTGGGATGTCATCCCATTCTTCAACTAATATTCGTAGCAAGTCAGCTAATGTGGTTGTGTTGGTCACTCTTGCAGTGGCACACAGCACGCCTAAAATGATTCTACAAGTGTTCACAAATGTTTTTACTTTTTGTGCATAGTAGAGTGGCTTTCTTCTTGTCTGTCGGGTGCATAGAAGCAGGTCAGCACTCAAGCAAGGTGACGTCGCTATGTCGCTGTCTTTTTCTGCACAACATAATAGGTGCTAAAGTGTTTGAAGGGGTGCCTAAAGTCTAAGGGTTTACTGAATTATTTTCCTTTGCTCAGATTTAAACCATGTCCTCTCCAAATGAATCAGATGAAGATCAAGTGGAGAAGGAGGTGGTGTTCATATCAGTAAGTTAACTGCACATCCGTTGAACTAATTCATTTAAAATGGACAGAAAGAAAAATGCTGATTGTATGTATAATTACAGGACTAGTGTGTGTGTGCATACATAACTTGACAGTAAAATTGGTTTAATACAATCCATGAGTATTGCACTCAAAAGCTTACATATATGTGACAAAAACGGCTATAAAATCACTAACATATTAGGTATCTCTTAACTCCACCCTTTTTTTGTTCATTTTTATAATATATAGGAGGGTCCTGTCCATCAAGTGTTGGAATGTGTTGATCTATTGAGTGATAGTGAAGAGGAGGAGGTTAGTTTTCCTAATGTTGACACAGGGTCACATATTTGATATCTACTTGTTTCATTCTAGTTCTAAATAAAAATATATATATATTTGTTGACATACTTGCTTTGCCCTTTCTGTTTTTATGTAGATTGACGATGAAATTGACCGTCGGAAAGCTCATGTTGCATCTACTTTGGATAGACTAGCACAGAAAGTGGCTGAAGAAAAACAAGAGAGAGCTAATAAATGTAGAGAGTTTAAGGTAAGGATCCTTAGGGTGTGTTTGTTCTTGTCATTTGATAGACTTAGTCATTCCAATTAACAGGATACATATATTTGTTGTATATATTTTCATATTGTTGTCAGTGTTTGACCCATTTGTATAACCTTTTGAAATGTTTTCTACATATATGTAGGTCTATTTGTTTTGCCTAATTAGTCATTAGTCCTCCTGTTCTGGTGCTTGTTAAACGCCTTATCAGATGTCTAGTAGCATCTAGTTCCTTGGCAATGTTTGTACAATACAGAGATTCTGATGGAGCACCTTATGACATTAAATGGAGACTTGTTTCTGTTTCGATAGGAGTTCAAATATCAAATTCTCCAACAACTTTACTTTTTTTTTTGTATCTGTAAATAACTAGAGGTCAATCAAGGGAACAGTGCCACCCAGTGGCCAGCTCATGGTGCTATTTAACTACTGTAAATATAGCCTAAGATGGTTAAAGTGTTGTTGATAAAGGTATATGTCTTATTTCTTTTGTAATAAATTATTACTTTTTTTAAATTCTTATAAAAAAACAGCGTTTCCATAAATGTATCTCTTTATTCAGGAAAAGCAAGTATCACTAAAAACACATGGACAGCAGTTGTCTTTCAGTCCTATAAATGGAGATGCAAAACGATGTGTGGACATGTGGTTAAAAATGCCAGGTAAAATATTTCACTAAAATGTATTATTACAGGAATTGTTCTAGTAGTAGGCTTTTGGTATAGCTTGTATCTGATGTTAAATCTTGCTAGAAGACAATAATGGAGAGAATAACAACACTTTTTTTATTTTTATATAAATAGGTGTTCGACCTGGAGTGATCAATTCTGGTTTTGGAAGACGCAACCTACCGTTGTCGTTCCCTGTCAACAGTACAGCCAAACGCACCTGTCCAGTGGTCAACTGTGGCCGAGTTTATGACAACGTGCCCCTGCTTGAAGGTCATTTAAAAAGGTATTTTCTAGCGATCTCACACCTTTGCATAGTAATGAAATTGCATCTTCAGTACAAATTCTTCAGTGTTTTGTTCATTCTTTCCCCAGATTTGATCACTCTCCTTGTGACCCAGCTATTCACCTTAAAGGAAGTCCATCACAGCTGTTTGCCTGTGTTGCTTGTGGACATCATTTTATAGACAAGGAGGCATGGAAGGTCCATCTTCAGTCCAAGGTTCCCTTTAAGGCTCTAGCCATATTTAGTTCTTAGCAAGCATTAGCGCTTTTATTACACTGTAGACCGATATTGAATTCTGATGAAACGTGTGGTCTGTCTTGCTAGGTGTCTTCGACCCAGGCCGAGGGCCACAGCATCACTCAGAACTGTCAGATAATCGTGTGCTTTGCTTGTCCTGCCTGCTGTCTCCTCTTCAACCTCAAAGAAGAGTGTCTCCAGCACATGGCAGCCAAAAACCATTTCACAGACTCTATGGCCACAAACTGTGAGCATGTTTTGATATATGTATTTGATTTCTATACCAATTTAATTCCGCCGTGAGAACCAGTCTGGAAAGCCTAGAAATAATTTTAGTAGCAACTGAATTTACCCATCTGCGTCGTATTGATAGCTACGTGCGCGATTTAGGTTTGGCGACGGTTAAAAAGACGAGATTGTTCATCCTAACAAGCGTATGCCCTTTACAGTTTAAATGTACAGCTCTCCAGATAGAGTTGGCATGTTAGTATTTTGGTTTATATGTGCTAATCCTCCCTTTATTTGTTATTCTTTTCATTTTTTTATAGCAGCCACAGGTAGAGCGGTGCCAATTCCCATTCCCCACTATGCAAAGAGTCATCTCATTGCTTTGTGCAAGGACGTCGTTTTCAACGTCCGATGCACTATGTGCCGTAAAGTATTGAACTCGCATAAAGTAGCTCAAGCACACTTCAAGTAGGTTTTGGTGTAACATTGATGTTCCACGTTGCTTTATTTTGCTGATCTTGATAGTCATTCGTAGTTCACAGGCGCAGGTGTATTAATGATCTATTTCTCTAGTGTGAACTGCAGACATGGCTGTGCCATCGCAGAGGCTGAACAAACGGTAGCACAGGTGATGAAACAGCTCCGAGTGCGTGGGCAGTGCCACCGCTGTTGCAAGACGTTCCTCAACCACGCGGAGCTGGAGAGGCACAAAGAAGTGACTGGCCACGACGTGGAGGTCAACCGCAGCGCCAAGGTAGCCATTCTTCAGTACTGCAGCTTGGCTGAAAGCCAAGAGAAGAGGCTGTCGGCAGCAACCGTAGCACCGCGCCAGAAGAGAGCCGGCGGGGCGAAAGGTGCGACGGCGTCCCCGGCCAAGAGGCGGAGAGCGGGTCTCGGCGTGAGCGGCGGCCGGTCTTCCGTCGCCTGGGCCTGCGAGTGCGGCCTGGTGTTCCCCGAGGAGGCTGCCGCCACCTCGCACCTCCTGGCGGTGAACCAGGTGTTCCACCAGTGCGGTGTGTGCGGCAAGCTCATGGGTGAGTCTGTCATCGCCCACCTGCACATGAGCCGCTTCCACGGCGGGGCGCACCTCTCCAACTTCCTCTACCACTGCCGCCTGTGCGAGGTGGACATGCCCCGGTTCGAGGACATCCTGTCCCACGTGTCGGAGGCCCACGGCGGCCACACCTACATCGCTGAACGGGAGGTGCCTCGGGAGGCTGCAGACACCAAGCCCTCCACCCGGCCCTCCAGCACGGCCTCCACCAGCTTCGCCCAGCCTTCCACCAGCCTCCCGCAGCCCTCCGCGGCCTCCGGCGCGCCGCCGCAGGCCTGGATGTGCCGCATGTGCGAGGACATTTTCGAGTCAGAGGCGGCGGTGGCGGAGCACTGCGCCGACGCCAATGCCCACAGTTTCCAGAGGTTCGTGTGTGGCCACTGCCCCCAGCGGTTCTTCAAGGAGTCCACCGTGCGGCGCCACTGCGCCGACGAGCACGGCGGGCAGCTGAGGCACGCCTACTTTTGCGGCCTCTGCGACAGCATGACGTTGGACAGCCAGGAGGCGTTCGCGGAGCACTACAGCAGCCTGCACAGCAAGGACTACTACTGCATAACGGAGGGAGACGCCGGGGATGGGCCGCCCGCCGCAGAAACCCCCGGGCGGTCGGAGTGCCCGTGCCCCTGCATGGCCTCAGAGAAGTGCAAAGAGGAGAGGAAAGCCACGTACACGCGGTGCGTGAGAAAGCTCTCCGCCGACGGCAAGTGTCGGTACACTTGTGCGCCGTGCGGCCTGACTGTGTCGTCCTTCCCGCACATCAAGACCCACGTCTACACCAAGCATGCAGCCCTGAACCTGGGGAAGACCTTCGATGTGGAATGTACGGTTTGCCCGAAGCGCTTCCTGGATGTGCCCGCTTTCCATAAGCATTACCACGACCACCATTGTCCACTGGAACCCTGTGTGAGCTCCAGCAGAACGGATGAAGGTTACTTAAACATGGCTGCAGTCTTGGATGATGTGGAGATCAAATCAGATGATGATGATGATGATGGAAAGTCACTTTCATTTTTATATTGACACGTATTTAATTGTATTGTCTGAGTACTGAATGATTGTTAACCTACTGTTTCACCATTGCAGAGGTGGAAGATGTAAAACTGACTGAGATTTTGTGCTCGGAAAAGGCCAACAAAGATGATTATGTCCAGGAAGGAAGATTATGTGAGACTGCATCTCCTGTTGTTGTTCTCTCTCT
>JAODOY010068141.1:0-16485 GCA_025399855.1 Forbesichthys papilliferus
AATATAGCACACTTGGATTATGCATGGGGGTGGGGAGAAAGAAGAAAAAAGCTATTAGTTTGTGCTTCCAAATACTGGAGACCAACATTATGCCTGAATGTGTGTGTCATGTCAGTATGTATATACAGAATGATGCAACCAGTGAGAGGGTTGTTTGTGTGTGTATATCTTCATCTGGTATGGTGACATCAAAAGACACAGAGCTGAGTTGTTCTTTCCAGCTGGATGTTAGCATCTGAGATGAAGCATTAATGGACGCCTTTTCAAACAACACCCCCTCTGTGTCTAGCTCTCGCTCTCTCTGTCTGAGAGGGAATGAATGAAAGAAGGAAGGAAGGAAAGCTATAATATAGGTGTCGTGAAAGAAGATGAGTCATGCCGTCTATAATGAAGGTGCCCAAGGCGTCTGTGCGTGTAGTCATGGTACCATCAGCACATTGTTATCTTCCTAAGAGGTAGGCGCAGAGCTCCTAAGTCGCCGTGTGGCACAGTTGCACAAGAGGCCATTAAACTAGACGGCATCACCTGGCAAATAGGGAACCAACAGGGAGAGAGGGAGGAGAAAGTCTCAAAGCCCACACAGGAAATGGAACAGTATGCTGGTTATTTTTCAGAAGCACGACTAGCGGTAGGGCTATTGGAAACCTCTGGCTAGTAAAGGCTGGATAAAGGGGTCAGTTGAACTCCAGCGTTTAGATCCCAGACAGCCTATTTTAATAGCCTGTTCCACGGAAAGGCATGAGGGGGCCGGGGGGGAGGGGGTTTGAGTAACAGGTATAAAATGGGAAAACAACATAATTTTTGTTTGCTCATAACTCCACTATTTATGGGGAAATGTTTTTGAATGAGTTTTTGAATTAGGTCTTTTTGTTCAGTCTTATTCTATGACAGCACGAAAAGGCCACCGATGTCATAAAATAATGCACTGTGCAATGATAGTCGTGCAGACCAAAATCCAACGCGCTGTCATTCCACAGTGGCTTTATGTGCACTTGTCTACGACCACTTCTCTGCGAGCAGCGCTGGATAATTCAATATGGGATTGACGGTGTTATAACAGTGCCCTCTACTGGAGTTTTAGAGAAAGTGTGACTGCGTCTTTACTGCGTCTCTCTCCCCGATTCTTTGGGGCGGACAAGAAGTTGGCAGACAGTTGTGGCAGATTAACAGTTGCCAGTTCAAATTAGGGTTCTCGCCTTTTCCAGAAATAGCCCTTGGCTTGTTGCTACTCTGCTCATAGCCGATGTCTGTCACTTGTTATCATATTCTCCTCTTGGTGATACTGTATAATTGCTATCAAGGTATAGTGTAGACGAATTACCACGTCACTTTGTCACTGTAATATTCATTCACCGTATTCTACCAACATTAAGTTATTGTTTTAGATTTGTATTAATTCGATTTGTACTTGTTGACTAATTTACTTCAGGTGTAGGCCTAATTGTACAACAGTATATTGCCAAATATAATAACATAATTACTACCATCATGCATATATTGTGACTGGTTTAGTGTCTTAAAAATCAAGTGTGCACAGCTGCTATGTACGTTTTGACTAAAGTTTACATTAGTGAGGCTTGCTGTTACTGAAGACAATTTTTTATGAGCACTAAATAAATGTGATATACTGTTGGATATACTGTGTTCTGGAAAATATCCCGTTACATTGTGTTTCAGCGGCTATTACAATAAAAACACCTACTGTATGACATAACACATGCCCTCTATTATACATGGTTGTTATTAATCATTTGAATAGTTATTAAATGTATATCAAGCTATAAACCTAATATGAAATTATTTGACCCATATTTAAAGGGATTTATAATGTATTCCCACACTGTAGGCCTACAGTAGTTCCACTTACAGGTAGTTCAATATTTACTGTACAACTACAACCTGAATGTATTACAAATCAGGCTTATAGAGTATCTATGTCTACAAAACCCCACCATCATAATGTTGTGTTGTGGGACCTGCCAGAAGCAGGCCTTGGACCTGCTATTTTGGCCTACACCCCTCGTTGACCTGACAGCCAAGTGTCAGGGGAGTAGGGCCTGTCATACGCAGGTGGCTGAAGCTCTCAGCCTGGATGCCACAGTGCAGTGTGTCGCTAGCCAGGCACAGTTGGATCCCAGGAAATCATTGTACTGAAGAACTGCAGGTAATGCAACTTCTCTTTGACCTTCGTCAAACCTGATTAAACCTAAACACGTTTTTCATGTCATTATTGATGTACTGTGACTCGAAAGAAGGTTTCATGCCGGTTGATTCTACTGCATGTGCCGGTTTTCTTTGGTTCTGGTAGCTTATTCTGGGCTTGAGATCTCACGGCACATTATGCTTGCAGCAGTAAAAACAGGCTGATGCCGATCAATCATATGGTTGTTTTAATGGCTGCCCGACGAGGCACGAGGCCTTAAGTGTAGATTTCTGTTCACTCACAAATGTACAGTAGTTGGTGCTTTGTGGAGATTACCTGAGTTTTTATGAGGTTGCGATACAAAAGAGGATTCTTATCCTGGAAAGCAGGTTATAGACTATAGTCTTTAAGCTCTAACATTTTCTAGGTTTGTACAATAGTTGTTTTTGTAAAGCTCTTTTTTCTGATGACAGCAAAAATCTCATGGCATTTGTGTAGAAAATTATTGACATTTATATTCAACAGTACCTTAATGACTAACAATCTTTTTCGTCAGTGTTAACCCACTTAATCCATACAAAATTTAATTCACCAGTGGCATAAAATCACGTTGGTTATTAAATCCCGTTTCCATGCCTCTTCTTAGCTACGCAGTTAACCTAGGTGGAATTCTGGAGGTTCCTAACCCTCTGAAGATGTACGGCCTATACTTGGAAGCTGTGAATGATTACATCAATGAATCCTATGGGGAGGACGTTTGGAGGCTGATTGAGGCTCGTGCAGAGATCCCCCACCTCAAGTTTGTCAGGCATCAGATGTACAAGTATGACGCCTGTTTCCTAGCAATTCACCACTGTTACTACATGCTTTCATGGCTTGGGTTGTGTTGATAGACACTCATAAAAATAAATAATTTACTTCTATATAAATGTATAGAAATATATGCAGGCAGCGTACAGACAGACCCTGCTCATTTTTCTATTAAAGTATTATCATGCTTATATTGCCCCATATAATGAAATATGTACAGTATATTGTTGCCCAACCTTCTGGAAGAAATAATTAGCCCCTTTTATAAAAACAGATTGTCTCATAATACTGGTTTAGGGCAATAATAATTAATCATTATGAAAAATCTGCCGGCAGACTCCGTAAGGATTACACTGTTTATTCGAGATGTATTATATCTGGAGTGCTGCCTAAATGCTAACCTTTATAGGTCATATATACTGTACGATATCTTAAACATTAAGAGCGGCCAACAACATTTTTCTATGTATACAGTAGATTAATTGCATCTTGAGCAGGGAATGACATCACACTCGCTGTGTGTATTGTTGTAACCAAGCACCTCTTTGTTTTCATGTGCAGCTTGGCCGTATGTGCAAGTTAGTGTTCGTGTGTGGCCCTTGCTTTGGTTTAAGATACTGGTGCTGCTTAATGTGACATCCAGTGACAGACAAGAACATCCTGCACAACGTTCCTTTAAGTTCCCTTCCTACATCTAATCTGAATGAGGAGGACATGTTTCACGCTATATACTGTATTTGTGTTTATGGTCAGATACATTACAGTGTTGTTGGATCTTCTCCTCACCTACAGTGACAACCTGATCCTGCGACTGGCCAAGGCAGCAGGTGAAGTATTGGGAAAGACCCACGATGAGTTAATGTATGCCTTTGGGGTCTATATGGTCAAAAGGATCGGAAACTATGGCTATGAGAGGATACTTAAGGTGAGCCCCGTCGTGACCTCAATCCGTGTTATTAATGTTGCAAGGTGTGTAATGAAGGCATGACTATTATGGCCTACTCTATAGTATAATCCCATTAGTGTTTGGCCTCAGTCCCTCAGTGGAAAGTAACTACATTCAGGAACAGCTGCACCACAATTTCTCCATGTACAATCCCAAGCACATGGTTGGACAAAGCAAATACTATATAAGCATTCTGTGTATGTACCCCCTTCTGGCCAAAAATGACATTAACATAAAGGTCTAACCTGTAACTCAGGACTGAGCTTTCTGCATTTGTAGTCATAAGACAACTTGGCATTCTGAGGCCATGTTAATATAATTTACAACCCTATAATGCATCCCATTGTTTTGGTTTACAAGATATATACAGTATATATACATACAGTATCACGCTAATCTGCGCATAATTCTTCCAGGTGTTGGGCCGAAATGTTCGGGACTTCATCAACGAGCTGGACAACCTGCATGAGTATTTTCGCTTCTCCTTCCCCAAAGTGCAGCCGCCCAGCTTCTGTGTGGAGGAGGAATGTGAGACCAGCCTCACCTTACACTATCGCAGCACCCGTAAAGGCTTCACCCAGTTTGTAAAAGGTACAGGGGCTTCTTCTCAACTTTTTTGTACCCAGCTATTGCAATACCACCAAAAAAAAAAGAAAAGAAAAAAAGTTTATGTTATGAAAGGTTTTAATTTGTTTAAACTGGATTGGTAAATTATATATTAAGATGTATGATACTGTTGGTATACACAGGGATATCATCTACTAATACTATGTTTTTGACATAGTTGTTTAAATAACATATCAATATTTAAAAAATGTGTATTAGTCCTTAATGTTTCACGGTACTCCTGGTCATCACAATAACTATTAAAACTATACTGACTAATACATACCATTGCATTTGAGTACATATTAAGTAAATTGCCCACTTAAAGCAATATTGTACCTCAATTTTAAAAGTCAACCCTTGGCTCTTTACTGTAGATTATTTACATTAATATAAATGTACACACTAATGTTAAGCAAAAATATATGGACTGGAATTTGATTAGTGTGTTTGCCATTGACTTCCAAAATAATTCTTACACATAAATTATACTTATACATATTTACAAAGCTGATGGGTGTGAATTTATTCTCAAAATAATCAAGTTTTCAGAATGACATTTTTTGTTATATTTATAATCTATTTGTAAATGAAATATTCAATTATACATCAGTTTTATTAATGCAGTAGAACAGAGGTCTTCAGTGTTTTTGGGCCAAGGACCCCTTGGCTGATAGAAACACGGCACAGGGACCCCCTATCACATTGTATAACATATTTAGTTGCCGGACCAAAAACAATGTGTAGGGCAGCATATAGCGCCATGTATAAAAGTAGGCCATTAACTAAACCAATAAAATTCTTGACAGATTTATATATGTATAGCACAGGTTGTATTTATGTTCATTTCTATTTTCTGACATTTTAAGTTTTGAAAGAAAATATGTTTTGGGTCAAATAATTTGGAGGACTCCCTGCAGTACATTTGAGGACCCCTAGGGGTCCCAGACTCCCTGTTGAAGACCTCTGCAATAGAGAATATGTTAGAGAAAAAATTGTTGTGAATGCAATTCTGCTTAAAAATAATATGCGCTTTTCATTATAAATCCTTATTGTTTGAGTCCCATATCAATCCTACTCACATTTGCCACCTTATTACCACATGTGCCTTTGACTCCTGCAGGCCAGCTCTCTCAAGTAGGACGGCAGTTCTACAACACTGACATTGAGGTGGAAATATTGTCCAAAGAAGAGACAGAGAAAATGACATATGTGGTACGTACTGCCACTTGGAAAACTGGGTCAAGCATCAATGGTTATCGTCTACTGCAATTGTACTATTGTAAATCCATGAGGGTTTGGTACTTTGTGGCCGTGACATGGGAAAAAGCAAATCAAAAGCAAATCAGCCCTCCCCAACCCCTGTTACTTTGACTCTGTAATTTCTATCAATATGGTAATAAATACATGCTCTAAAACTCAATCTCAATGCTGCACCAGGTGCAATGACTGTTTATTAGATGGATATACATGTTTATTAGGGTGGAGCTTTATTTACCCGCTCAAAGTGGGATATACAACTTGACATTCCTTTCATTGTGCTTTCATCAGAGCCAACATTAATTAACAAATAACATTACAGTCACCTCTGAATGTTTCAATAGATCAAGACACAACAAGACATAATGTAGATAATTGGTCCTGCAATAGTGCCCTTGAGCAAATAATTAGTAGTCTGGTCAACCAACAAAACCAACTGCCAGTAATACATACATTTGAAGGTCATATGGCTTTAAAATAGTCTCAATGTCAAATACAATTTATTTGGACATTATTTAAAATTGTGTGTAAGCAGGCATGCAATATGTTTCTGTCTCAATTCATTTTGGACTTTACCCACAAAAAAAACATTAGCATACTTTGCCTAATTGAAAAATAATTTAATTTAAGCATTACGTATCAATTCTTTAAATGATGTAATGGTGATGATGTAATAAGGTAATTTTAGCAACTGAATAAAACATTTAGTTTTTCCCCCTAATAGTTTCAGCAGCATGCATGTAAGAATGATCACAAATGTTTCTATACCTATTTCAGGTCTATAAAATGAACTTCGACAATGCAGCCTTCAAGCACCGCATGCCTCAGCAGAAAACGGCGCCAGGCTATGAGAAGCTTCCCATGAAGCGTGGGATTTTCTTCGACATGTTTCCCTTTAGTGTTATATTCCGCCGTGACATGACAATGTACCGCATCGGTGACGGCCTCAAAGAGGTGTTCTCTGACCTGCAGGGCAAAAAGGTCAACGAAGAGTTCACCCTGGTCCGGCCCATGTTGGAGTTCAGCTGGGACAACGTAAGAGGCATAGAACTACTGAATCTATTGAGTTTCCATTCATTTGAACACTTCCTTACACTTAACATCCAGGTGGCCAGAAATTACACACTACAACATGTATTCAGCGGTTCCCCATTCTATTCATCCTTGCAATCTTTCTAAACAAGCACAGATTAAGGTCCCAGAAACCAAGCAAATCCATCTAGCTGTTACCTAGCAATTACATTCCCCTAATTAGAGGACTGGAATGCAACATACAAGACTAGATTCTGAAGCTAACAACCACTAACTTCATTAACTAACTCATTCATGAATCCACTCTTAAGCAGTGTGTACTTTAGCGACATGTAAAATACGTGTAAGAATCCGAGAACTTGGGAAGGAGGGACCCTAACTGTTCACTCTTTGGCTCCATCATTGACAATGCCACCCATGCATGTACAGTATGGGTGCTCTTGATTCAGTGTTATTTCTGCCTGTTCCCATCATCAGATCTACACTCATCTGAACAATGTGTTCGAGCTCTTGTCCAAAGCGGTGGTAGAAAGCAAGCAGAAGGTCAACATACCCAAATTGAGCAAGGAAGAGCCTGAGGAAAAGGAAGAGAATGAAAAGGCTAAGAGAGAAGAAGAAAGAGGTGCTCATAGAGGATAATACACTTATTCTACCTCATTCAAATCACTCAACTTTTATTACAGTTCTAAAACATTTCATTTCCTTTAATGAACTAAGAAATTACAAGCTTCAATGTCGCATTTGATTATATTTTGTAGATTTTCCAACACTGTCATCCTTATACAGAAAAATAATGATTTCATTCATTACGCTCACTTGTTACCTCAACTGTTAAATTGTGTTAACTTGTTTCCTTGCCTTGAATACTGTATATTGTAAATCACTATATAACTGTCGCTGAGGGCCATCTACAGTTGTCTTACGCATGGGGATAAGAAAACTGTATATTCCCCATACATCCATGTCCATCTATCATGTTCAACAGACACAAAGTCAGTGGAGGAGATGAAGGGGACAGACCAGGAGTACAGCAGTGCTTTGACTCAGTACAACAGCTCTGCCAACTCTGGAGGAGAAGACATTGAACTCCTGGCTTTCCAGACAGTCACCGGTCTGCATCACTTTCCCATATTAATGTTTTCTTCCAGCTTTAAGACTGACATGCTGTTATGTCTAATACCCACAGGGCACTGTGTATTCCAAATAGGGCAAGATCATTATTTTTGTTGTATTGCACATATCCTTGCCAAAATAGACAAGTTGTGTTTCCACTGTACGGTAATTAGCTTGTCTTGGAAACGTTCTGATCATCTGTCCCTGGTATTCTGGTACAGGGAAGTGCAGTGAAACCATCTTTGAGGATATGCGAGAACCTCCCAAGAAGCCTCTCCACTTGAAGGGGCAGATGAAATATGTCCCGCAATGGGATTCACTGATCTTCCTTGGGACACCCATGTAAGACCTGTCTTGTATGACTGCTTGGCAGGGTTGACATCAATATCTTAGCAAGTATTTGAATGTTAGGCATTTATTTACTTTTAAAATCAATATTTGAACAAATTATGTAAATAGTTGCAGCTAAGGACATGTTGGATAAAGCTCTGATCACTTTTATGATAAGATATTCATTTTTAATTGCTGTTCGTATTGCAACTGGCCCTAAGCCAAGAGATCCCAACAGCGTAACATTCACTGCTATTGCCAGTGAACAGACATATACAATGGTAGTAAATATACTGAAATAATAGTTATTTAAGCTATTCCTTTTCATATGCAGCTGTGGTGAAACTACAAGTAATTACATTTAAATTAAAACTCAGTATTAATTTGGCATGCCCTTCATGCTGTTCTCTCCTTGATCTGCTAGTATTGAGACGGTGGAGGATATGATTAAGATGGGCGTGTATGTCAACGATCTGAACCTGCATGACTCCAGCAGAGAGCTGATCTTGGCCGGGACACAGCAGTCAGCTGAACTACAGCTGGCTCTGGATCAGGTAAATGAACGCTAACCCCGAATCTGTAGAGCGTCGCACTACTGGCTGTGTTGTACGATCTGGTTGCAATGAACATATAAATATCACATTTTCAGAGCCTTGATGACCCAAACAAGTTCACCTCCCTATTTTGAGAACCACTGCTAAAAAATTAATAGAAAGTAAGCCATTTGACTGACTTCTCTCAAGCCGTAGAAGCTGATCAAATGTGTCACTGCTCATATGTTGAACACGAACCACTAACATGCAATGACAATGATTCCACATGCTCTCTCTCTCACAACAATCAACTCTTATTGCATGCTAACAAAGCAGAAGTAAATGAAATACTACATCCTCACTTTAATGTTTATATCATTTATAGTGTAGAGGGGCAGAAATATAACTAAGTGTGCACATGCCCATGTTTTCATTCTGTTCTATCATTATGTGGTTTGACCTTGTGATCAACATATTACTAATGCCACACCTTGCATGTGACACCACAGGAGCAACAGAAATATGCCCAGCTGCAGGAAATCATCAAGAAACTGGACGAGGAGAAGAAGAGAGGAGACTCCCTGCTGTATGCCATGATCCCCAAAGCTGTGGCAGACCGCCTCAGGAAGGGCATCACGGCACTAGAGACATGCCAGGTACTGTGCAGGGACCGAGACATGATCCAGGCAACACTTTGTCTGCTGTGATGGACTACCAGCCAGTTGAAGCCAACCATATGCATATCAGATAAATAACATTTACCTTTAAAGGTGGACTCCTCAATTGTGTTGTTATAGCGACCCCAAGCTCACTGTTCAAAGCACAACTGAGTAATTGGCTGTAGGAGCAGGGAGAAGTAAATTGATAGGAATGTATTCATGCATGCTACTGTATGAGATCTTAACAATATGTTTATGTTACTTATGTTACATATGTGACATAATATGTTACACCAGTCAATAATATAGGACAACTAAAACAGTCACAAGATGACAGGATGTTGTAAAAACTGTCCTTTATTTTATTCTTCCTTCAGTAGACGTTATTCATTTATTCATGATATTGTTGCAGAAACCACTTATGCAAAACGAGTTATAGCGCGGTATCTCCAAGTGTATGAACCACATCGCCTCCGGTTTACAAAAGACACACAAGGATTCAGGAGCCAGCAACCATGTGTGCAAACTCTTGAAGTGTTGTTTCCTGCCGTCCCTTGAGCAACTATTTTACGGCTGGTTAGGGGTTGGAGGACAAAAAGGCTTCTTCGGAAATAAAAAGTCCACATGAGACTGAAGAGTCTCTTTTTCTTCAGTGACACTGACCACCAGCTGTTGCTTCAAATGTTATTTGAGCTCCACAGACGCATAGCTACTCCATCTGCTAGTAGTCCAGGTGACCTGCACAGATTGTCACAGAACATACACTACCGCCGTTGAACTGGAACTTAACCATCATGGTTCATCGTCTGCTGAACTGACCAGGACAGGCACTCCCCTTCAGAACCTTTGTTCCTTCACCATGCTCAGGAGCAGGACAAGATGCTGCTCGTGTGCCTTCCACAGCACATTCTGATGGCTGACCTCCATCTGCTCCATGTCTGCTTTTCTCTGCGGAGTTGCATCCTCCCAGATGTATTAGTTGGTTGTGTGTGCAGGTTTTTCTTCACTGCACCTCCTCCTGTTGGAGAGATTATAGACAAAGTCTAAATATTATTTCCATTCCAACTTAAAATAGTTTGACAGCAGGCCACGGACAAAACCAGCACAATAGTGTGCACACATTTGGTAACACTATCACAAAATATGTTATTATGCCCAAACTGACCTCCATGGACCCATTTCTACTGATATGATGGATTCTACATAATGATGTAAGAATTATGCTATTCAAGTATAGCAAACTATTAAAATGCAGTGAAAATTACTTACTGAAGTGTCAAAACTGTCACTAAGAAACAGCAAATATCCACTCTGTTCAATTATTTGAATACATTTTATAAAACTATTATCTCTCAGACCATTATAGTCAAACCTCATTATATTTGAGATAATATAAGCACTTGTCAATCTATTATTTCCATATACAGTAGATGCATGCAGCTAAATATCTTACTTTCTGAAGGAATCAGAACTTTCTGCCGGTGGTGTGTCTCTGCAGGTCTTCCCAGATGTGACCATCCTCTTCAGTGATGTGGTGAAGTTTAATGAGATCTGCATCCACATCACGCCAATGCAGGTCGTGGACATGCTCAACGAGATCTACATAGTATTTGACACCCTCAGCGAGAAGCACAATGTCTACAAGGTCAGTACAGTAAACTGGTCAGGCGCCGTGGGGTGACACATTTGCGAATGATTTAACGTTTTCCAGCAAATGCTTTAGAATACATCAACTACTGAAGCTCTAGTGTAGAAATGGCTTTTCGAACCTTCCATAAACTTTAAAGTAATCAGTCAGCAAAACAAGGAAATTGTCTGCATTATGCTGTATCAGCCTATTTATCTTGTAGAAATAATTTACAGTTGTGTACAATCGTGTGAAAAAGCTAGTTATATTGCATTATACTAATTTACATATTTATTTGAATATAAAACAATATGTTTTAGGCTATATTTTTGTGCTGCCATAATCGATTTTTTTAATTAAAAAGTCAAGTTGACTGAAAACACATTTTTGTGTGTTGGTTTCTTCAGGACGGTATAGTACACACATACTCGAGCCTGGGAAATGTGTAAATCTATCAAACATTTGAGATTATGCTTGGTTCATTGACTTTTGATGAGTACACCTTGAGGGAAATTCATCAGCCCAGTTTACTTACACAACACAGACAATACTATATTAAATATTCAGTAGGCAACTTCAGAACAACTGAAGACTCAAGAAAACATTTGAAATAGTGTAAACACCAATAAATCAGAAATATACCTCTGTAGAGCACTGAAGATATTTAGTTTCCAGCAGGCATGATTGTGATTGGTTAAATAGGATGTGCAGAGTTGCTTGTATATTCTTAATTCTCTAGTTGCCTATGCACTGAATAACTACACCTTTAACGCTAATTCACCTCATCCACTTTAACCAGGTTGAGACCATCCGTGATGCCTACATGGTGGTGGCAGGTGTACCCAACAAGACCACCTTTCATGCCCACCACATATGTGATATGGCCCTAGACATGCTGAGCTCAATCGATCACCTCAAAGACCCTTCCACTGGAGACAACATACAGATCAGAGTCGGTAAGGCAGGACTGAATGCGGGCAAGCAGGTGCCATATCAAATATTTTGATTGAATACACACATCATCACATTGAGTGATCTAAGGCTGCATTTGGTTTATTAAGGTTTTATTTTCATGTTTTCTAACATATACTCCATATGGTACATGTAGTTAAATGTGCCTGTACATGTAGATACATATTGCCAAATGACTAGCAGAAGTCAGTGCGCAAACGTCGCACCCCTAGGAATGAATACATCTTACAAATGCACAGCTAGCGTAAAGACAACCATATAAAAGTGGTCAGGATCTCTGTGCATCTTACCTCACTGTATATCCCTTAGGTATCCACTCAGGCATGGTGGTGGCTGGTGTTGTCGGCCTTAAGATGCCACGCTATTGTCTGTTTGGAGACACAGTGAACACTGCTTCAAGGATGGAGAGCAATGGAGTGGTGAGTTCAAGTAAAAGGACTAAATAGCCCAGAGTTGATTGAAATAATGACAGTGATAATGATTTCCCTGAGACAAAAAGTGTGGTAGATTAGCTCAGGGAAACATATCCATTTTAATGAGACTGCTATTTGTGTTGCTTTTTAGTTAATGCAAAGTACTAATCACTTCATTTGTTTGCCCATTAGCGGTAATAACAGAATAGAGTAAATTACACTTTCCATGGGAAGTGTTCTAAATTGTATTGAGAGACGAGACAATTTGGAGACGAGCAGTTAATTTATCACAAAACTCAATATCAATTAATTTCCAAAGTAGAACGGTTTTATGTTTTAAAGAGAAATAATAAAAAGATTGCATGCATGTGACCATATTTTGTATTAGAGAAAACATTACAAGATACTAGTAAAACTGATCAATTACTTAATACCAAATAAACGAAGGTTGAGCAAAGCCTATGAATAATATTGTCAACACAAACAAGTGTGTCTTACCTTCCTGATTGTCTGTTGGTCTGGTTAAACAGGGTATGCAGATCCATATCAGTCAGACCACCAAAGACCACCTGGAACATGAGCCTTATATTATTGAAGAGCGGGGCAAGATCTTTGTTAAAGTGAGTGAGATCATTAGACCAAGATAATCTCAAATCAAGCCAGATATTGTCATTTTCCACTTTTCAACTTATTCTGCATGTCTAAAATCTAATATTATAAACTTTTAGAAATCAATTTTAATTAATATGAGACATCTGTTCAGCTATAGTGCACGGTCGAATTGCTGTGTTCTTTTTGTTGATCCTGACTTTTTGACCGGTGCGTGGATGGATACAGAGATTTTTGGAATGCTATCCTGTATTTCTCACAGGGGAAAGGCTACATGAAGACGTACTGGTTAAAGGGAAAGAAGGACCTGTCATTTAAAACGCCTGCAGAGCTGCGCTACAGCAGCGAGCAGAAAGACTCAGAAGACAGGAGTTCCAATGGGTGAGTAACGGAAAGTGCAGAACAACAGTATAGGATACTGTATACTACGAGAACAGGCCTCAACCACTACTGCAGCAGATAAAACACAGAGCACTTAATGCTTTTTATTTGATAAATATATATTTTACAGTTATTTTTATGGTCGTTAATATATCATGCTTATTATTTTTAGGATCAGGTCTTACAGGAGACGCATACAATATTTGTTTGCTTCAACCCCCGCTATGAGCTCAACACAGTTTTCCCAGAAACAAACAAACCACTGTTGATCATTTCCACGTTGTCTCTACTAAAGACACAATTTAGTGGCATGCAAATATTACTTAGTCTAGAGGTCTAACGTTTCTTTATCAACAACTATTTGTTTTGTACTGCAATTAATTGTAACAGTTTTGCAAACATGTGATTCTATCAGTTCAATCTGCACCAACACCAAGCGCTCAGCCTCCAATCTCAACATCCCCACTGAAGAGCAGGCAGAAGAGAAACCCACCCCTATTGACCTCCCCCTAGACACGGTGCCCCCACAAGAGGGCGCCAGCGAGCCCCAGACGATCTCGGCGGAGCCCCAGGAGAAGGAAAAACCAAAAAAGCCGAAGAACAACAAGGTAGCCAAGCCGGAGGTGCCACAGGCCAACACGCTGCCGGAGATAGTGCCCCCCACTGATGGCGTGGAGAACCCAGGCCCCTTAATCAACAACAAGAGGAACAGCTTTAGGCAGCAGTACGTCAAGCTGCCAGCCAACCTACCCATGCGTAGCACCGCCTGCTCCATACTGTGAGGGTGGCCCCGAGCCCACATAGGGGCCATTGTTGTCCCACATTACAGGGCACGCCCCCCACATACAATGTCTGATGCCAAAACCCATCATGTTGGTCAAGGACTACACAAGAGACGGCCTGAGGTACTAGACTTGTTAGCAACTCTGCAGTAATTGGTAGCTCTGCAGTAGCCTTTCTGTGCCTGACAACGAATATATCAACGTCCATTATTAATACGTTGGGTGCACTGACATATTTGAGTTTCTTGATTGGCTTCTGACTTTGAAAACCCTAAATAAAAAACAAACCATACTAATTTACATATTCCAATTGGATATTGCTCTGGTAAGGCCATCCTGTTATTAGAAGGGGCCAATCAAACGTTTCAACAAGGACCAATTTGGGGGCAGTCAGGTTCCAAAGGTGAGTTCCTAATAAAAACTAGTACCCAGTTTCGGCAAGGGACAATTTAAATTCTTGATTTCTGATAAAATGATAATACTAAAGTAATGTAATACCTGTCATTATGCCATTTAGGTAACATTAGAGATGTGAACTATTTACATTAAAGGGTAGGCTCCAATCCAGAGATGCTATAATTCCATCCTATCTTGACCTAACCTGTACATGAGTACTCAAAATGCTTAGCAAGTCTTAGATTGAGAAACCTCTAGAAATACAGAAGGGGTACACTACTATTTGCTACTGGTATTTACTATAAGTTGGATGTTTATAAATTCAACATATAAATTATTGTACAGGTTTAAGCCGTTTATGAAATCACTGTTATTACTAATGGAGTATTTTAGACAACATTTTACATTTACAGTAGTATACGAATCCTGGAAATTAAAGCAATTTATTTTGGTGACCAGGTATACATTGAGTTTACTTGAGACAGAGGCTTCCTAATAATAGAAAAATATATTCTTTAATTATACAGTATGCTTTATTTCATTCAATACCTGAAAGTAAATCATCACAATTTGTTCCTTTTGTATTTAATGTTTAATAGGATTGTTGTTTCATAGGACACTATATGCCACCATTGTCTTCATCATAAAGGGTTCCGTTTCTGATAATTGTATGTGAATGTTTTTGTTTCACTGTATTGTAGTCTGTATTCATATAAACTTTATGTACACCCAACAACACATTCTGTCTCATACTGTCAATGTTAAAGTATTGTGACCAGTTCAGAATAGAAGCTTTAATTAGTACCTAATTATTTGATCATAAAATACACTGTACATGTGAAGAATGAGATGGAAAGGTTCTGCTAACACTCACTTATCTGCAGACTAACACAATGTAAATCTCTGCTCTCAGATTAACCATACTTTGTTCATCTTCTATGACGTTCACCTGCTTCAAAAAGAACAGACAGACCATGGACAGGGCACATTCTAAGTTCACTCAATACACTGTTCTATTCATGTCCCAAGCCTTCAAGTGTAATTCACTGCCATCATGAAGCGGTTACTGATTCATGCTTTAGGTCATTTGGTGATAACTTCATGCCAGAGGCATGACTGGGTGTCAGGTTGGGTGGTGGAAAAATCCTTGTGATCTTTAAATGAGCGATAAGCAAGTTAATTGGAGTCCTCCATGTCATTTCCAAAACCAAAATAGATGCATACGTAATCTGTGTACACATATTACATACACACCTATTTTGGTTTTCACAAACCAAACTGGTGCACAGAGCAGAACACCTTTAAGGTTCAGCATGCCGTCTTCACATGAAAATACATTCATGAAAATACACACACTGTACATGAGAAACACTAACACAAATATCCCTTTTAACAACCATGCAGATATACAGTACTCTCCATTTAGACATTTCCTTCTGAGATGTCACTACAAGATAAAGAGGAAGTCGTCAGGAAACCGCTTAAGCACTACTTCCTGTCTGTTGCTATGGCATCGGGCCATTTGGTGGTTACGCAGTTTACCCAACTTTATTTCTTGCAGAAGAGTGGACATGCAGCCAAGCAAAGAGGCAGGTGTCTTCTAGTTCCAGCCATACGCTGGTAGGCTGCTATCCCAAAATTACTTTGTAATCCAGGTGTGTGTGTGTGTGTGTGTGTGTGTGTGTGTATGTATACACATGCACTCACCTAAAGGATTATTAGGAACACCATACTAGTACTGTGTTTGACCCCCTTTCGCCTTCAGAACTGCCTTAATTCTACGTGGCATTGATTCTACAAGGTGCTGAAAGCATTCTTTAGAAATGTTGGCCCATATTGATAGGACAGCATCTTGCAGTTGATGGAGATTTGT